>JANIJG010000500.1:0-17768 GCA_024611175.1 Megaceryle torquata | reverse complement strand
TTTCACTCTGATTTTTTCATTTGTTCATAGACATGGAGATATTAGTATTGAAAAAGAAAACAAACTGGTTGTTAATGAAATAAATATATTACAGGTATGCTAATACATAAAACTTCAGTAATAGAGGTATTTTTAAATATATATGTCTACATGTACATTGTGATGGAATAACAAATAACAAATAAATTATAAAAGCTTATAAAATAAGCTCTTTCTTATTCTATTAGCTTCAAAACTTCACAACATTGCCCTTGGACTTAATGTTCTGATGCATTATTTAGTCAGTGAGATTTCCCTTGTAACTCTAAAAATTAATATCTTATATCATTATTTAATAATTTCATGTTTCAAAATACAGTCATCCATAATATGTCTCATTATATCACTATCGGAAGAACAACTGTTAATAAAAAAAAAAGGGAAAACCAAATTTTAGTTCAAAGCTTTGTTGATTTTCTTAATTACTAGCAATTGTAGAACTTGTGCAGCAGTTCTCCAAACAGGGAATAATCATTTTTTTTAACAACAACAACAAAATGTCTGTAAAAAGTTGCAAAAAAAATCTGACACAGACACATGGCTAACCAGGAATTAAATACATTTATACAAGTGTTAAGAGATTAGTACCTTCTTCCTTCATAGATTATCACCTGATGGTGGACTAGGGATCTGATTGACAGATCAATACTCAAACAGGGTAATCACCTGAAAAAAAAAAATCACTTGATCTATCTGTATCTCTATTCCACAGTTGTAACTTCTGGGTTTAAGGGAAGACTGGACCAGATATTCTCAGGAGTTCCCTTCCACCCCAAGTTCATAGAACCATAGAACAGTTTGGGTTGGAAGGGACCTTAAAGATGATCTATTTCCAACCCCCCTGCCCTTGGATTTGAACACACCCAGTGATGGATGTGTTAGAAGTTATTCCATGTTTCTAAGAAATGCAAAGATGTGTATGACTAATACAACTTTAAGTATCTAAAGCTTTTGAGTATGACCAAAGTTGAAAAATATTTAATAGACAAAGGTACTGCTTTCTCTCCATAGGTCAGAAACTGAATTTCTATCTTAACTATGTGTTACACAAAACTGATGAAGTATTCTCTCAGGGATATATAAAATAGTGATATTTGTAAAACGTACATAAGCACTTAAGTCTGTGTAACACCAGCACTAAGAAATCCTTCCTCAGTCTGACTTTCAGGTAGATTGCTAGTCCTCATAAATATTGGTGCTGCACACTTGAAAATAGAAGTAACGCAAAGCAATGGAAATAGAGGGCAAACCGTTTTCAAGTTTTCATAATTTTAGTTTTGAACATTTCTGTTTCTGCAAAGAGTGATGTTAAGGTAAATAGTTTTAAAAGAAAGGAAGAATACATGTGTAAAGAAAGCTAGAATAAATGTTTAAAAAATGTTTTCAAATCCATATCTTGTTTATATAAAAACAATAAGTTCTTAAGCATTTAGTTGATAGAGCCAAAATTATTTGGATTTTTGCAACAAACTGTTTCTCTGATGGCTAAATTAAAATGTTACAGCTTTAGATAAACCCCATAACTTCTATTTTTACCACTATGACAGTTTTATTCAATATCATTTATTTCAGATAAGGATAATACCATTATCCTCTGGTCCTTCAGGTTGAATCCTGTATAGGTGTATCTTTTCTTCCTCAGTTTTATGAGCTTTTCAATTACAGCAACATCACATAGCAAATTCTAGAGTGATGCATCAAGTCCTGACAGCAATAGCTTCTCATGTGCTATGAGTATCTACTATTCCATTTTTTTAAGTGATACAATTGACACCAAAATCTCATGTGTTCAATACTCTGTTAACTTCCACATTTTCATATTTTTCATACAAGTTAGACCTGGAGAGGATAGACAGGACGGTCTGCAGGCACATGATTTGACACACAGGTATTTTAATTAATCAGCCACTCAAACCCAGACCTTGGCAACGCATAGGAGAATAATTAGGAATGTGAAAGTCAGCTAGACAGTGTATAACTATTACAGAAACGTGTGGCATGGTTTATGATGCACAAAATACCAAACTGAAATGCTATGGGAGGAAATTAGCCAAGATAATTAATGACATTGTTCCAGAACTCAAGAAGCATGAAGTAGCTTTCAGCATAAACCTTTTTTATCCACAACACAGTTTTCACATTCATGTTTTCCTTTTCTATATATAGCTAGTTTCATTGGCAGCATGCCAGCTTTGGGAAAAGTAAATAGAATTGTTACTTTATTAGCAAGTTTTAAGATAAGACTATTCTTTTGGATAATCATTTCCCAATACCATTTTCTGTACTCTCCAGTGATAATATTCTGTTCCTAAGATGCTTTGCTCTACAGGGGAGTTCCACATATTCCTTTAATTTCATAAATATCTATGTAGCAAACCTTATGGTGGAGAAATTGGTGAAGAGGTAAGCAAGATGAGATTTTCTTCCTGTATTTTATTTTTTATGCCTTACAAAAAAAAGTTACTATTAATGATCCATCTCCAGGACCAACTGACAGCAGAAGAGAAGGCTCCCATGTTTCAAACCCTGCCTTTGATAAGATACTAATAAGGATGATATTGTTCAGCCTTTAGGCTATGTGATCAAGTGAGGAAGACTGCATCAAGCACCTGTACCTTCACAGTCACTGTAATGTAGAGCAGCTCTATTTCTGTAATTTTATTGTGTAGGTTATTTTTCTTTTTCTATCAATACAAGAAAAGAACATAATGAAAAGCTTCTCTTTGAACAACAAGTTTTCACAAAAGTGTAAACTGCTGACTTCAATCGGAGTTAAGATTATCATTGCAACTGTGAAGCAGCTGCTGCAAAGCAACTTTGTAGGAAGGATTAGGTTTGGAGTTTTCCAAGCATTTTCCTTATGCAACTTCTGTGGACTTACAGGACAAGGGGAGACTAATGCTGACTTTTTCCCCATCTAAAGAGAACTGGAGTAACATTAAAAATCACCTTGTATAAAAGGAGTAGTTAGAAATTGGAGGTACTAATTATGCGGCTAGCAACATATTTTATGAATTGATAATCCTTCTTGTAATAAAGAACAGTTTTTCTACTTGGATTCAGAATATTAATTTTCAGTATTCCTCTATAAAGACACAAAGAAATGCTCTAATATTGACACTTGTGTTAGAAGATACTTATTGTTAATATGCTTTTAATAACACTGGCTTTAATAAATGCACACAATTGCCATTCTTCGTTTTCCTAAGGGATCTCTTTAATAAGAAAAATACACCAGCATAGGAAGTTAACACCAAATTGTGCCTGTGACCTTTATCACACTATTTAAGCTCCTGGTGCATCAGTTTGCCCACCAAAAGGAAAGATTTGGGTTCAGTCATGTTTATGCAGTGATTATGAAAGTATTGGGGCAGACAATGAGAATACGACTATTGCAGGGAAAAGTCCAGACAGGCTCTCACAGGAGAACAGAGAAAAAACAAAACGGGAAAACAACCCTTTAATTAATCTCTGTTAATTGAGTTGCATAAAGGGAAGAGGATGTTGGACTGGGGGGTTTTAAACTTTTTTTTTTTTTTACTTTTTTTTTTTTTACTTTTTTTTTTTTTTCCATCTCATAGTGACCAGAGATTAATTTCATGTATCATAAAGAGACGGACTGAGTAGTATCTGGCAGTTTTTCACTAAATTAACTAGTTATTCTACTTTTTATGATTATGAGTTTGATTTATAATGATATATTGACTCCTATCTGAAGTTTAGGGGGGTTTAGAGTGCTTTAGTACCACTGAGTTATGCAGTTTAAAAATACATGTATTTGTTTGCCAACAATACTTATCAAATGAAATGAATCTCATGACAAAAGAGGATAGCTGTGACAATAGCCTCAATTCAGAGGCAGAATCAACACTGCAGATGTATTAAAACTCATGAAACAGGCTTAATAAAGGCTTAATCTGACTCTCATAAAATATTATGCAAACAGAATCAAGCATAAATTAATATTGTGGCTTAGAAACTAAAATACCCGTTATAAATAAAATTCCCTGTCACCACAGGATTTTTATTCAGCTGTGATAAAACTAGACACACTACTTATCCATGACTAATAAAAATTAAAAGGAAGATGCTTAATGTTCTAAAAAAAAAAAAAAAAAAAAAACCAAAACCAAACTAAACCAAAACAAAAAAACCTAACATTTCTTAACACTGCTTTGTCTCCAAACTTTTGTCTTCTATTCCTTTATTATGCTATTAAAAAATTTCCATTTTCTCCCTAATTTGTTATCTAACTTCCTTCTGCATTTGATGTCCTTCACAGCCTGTCATAACAAAGATATATCGCTCATTTACTTTCTTTATGAAATACAAGATTTTCTATGTTGGTCCTTTTATGATTAAGGCATATGAATATAAGAAATTTGCCTAATATTAATTATACTTGTCCCTGATTAAACAAACAGAAAAAAAGAAAGTGGGGTTTTACTCAGAGTTGAAAACTCTTCTGTCAAATTTATTATGAAATAATTATAAAAGACAGAGAAAACTGAGCTAAGTAGATAGAATTCAAGTTTAGTTCCTTCTCAGTAATATCAGGTGATGTAAGGCTGATAAAACACTGGAAACACAAACCCAACAAACAAGATACACTCATAGAAAGAAGAAATTGCTCATTAAGTTTAACTCTAAATGAGATTGTACCAATTAAATTAATTTTCCCATCTGCCTTGACAATGATGCAAAGCTTAGAATTGCCAAGTCATTAAATGTTCCTTAGGTGCTCTGCAACACTCACACCATGATTTTTTGCTGACCTTAACAGCTTCTCATTTTCACTGCAAACTTCCTTTTGCTTCCAAGGAGCAGATGAGCATACTGCATACAACACATCCAGCTCCCCCGGAGTATTACAGTCAACCTTAGATTACAACATCATCAGTGGCACCATCGCAGGGAGAGAATTCTAAACTCACAGATAGGTTTATTGTCGCTTCTAAAGGCATGCTTGGGGATATCACCATTCTATAACTTGTTTTCTATCTTTGGTTTATGACATCTAAAAATGGAAAATTACTCCAAAGCATAGGAACCTTAGTTTGTGGCATGCATTGTAATGTGCATGTGTGGCATGCATGAGTGTTCCATCTTAACCAGGGACACTGTTACCACAAATACTCTGTGTATATTTAGCACTGCTTCTACTGTTCAGGTTCTTTGTGCCATTTGGGAAGGTTTTTCTACAATAAGGTTTTAAATAAGGAAAAGACCATAGTTCTCCTATTGATAAAAGCTGTAATAAACAGTAGAGAAATCAACAGAATTTATAAGCTTTTGGTCTTTATATTGGGCTGTGCCTGAAGCATAATACAGAATCTTGGTGAAGCTTCACTCCTCACACAATTGTGATATGACCTGAAGGGGTACATGCTTTAATTAAGTCTGTCATCCCCACTTAAACTACAGTTATTCTAGTGATTTGCTTTAGAAACCCTGCATCACTGCTTTTGGTTACAGTTGACTTCCATCCAAATGTTATACTCGTTTATTTTTTTTCCCCTTCACTTGTGTACTTTCAGAGTTAATCATTACTAGTAATGTTATGCAAACTTATATGCAAACAGAGGAACATGACTTTATAACAGATGAAGAATCCTGGACTGTCAATTCTAATAAGCCCAGGAATTAGTGGTCATGCTGAGTAAGATGCTGTCTAGGGACTTGGCTTGTCTAATAAGTCTCATTTTCATAACTATTTTCACAGAAATGCACTCTGCCATTAAAGCACCTAAGTATCTCCCAAATAATCTCCCAGATCTAATTATAATAGATATTTATTACTGAAACATCTTACATATATTTTAATATGGATTTCATAACTCATGCTATGATTTAATTTCAAAGTGCTTTATGATATCTCTTACAGACAAAAAGTAACAGATTTAATAAAGACACACTCATAAGCCTGATTTCAAAGTAAAACTGGACATCTCATGACACTTCAGTGAGCTTCAGCAATAGCACTGTGTAAACTATGTGTATGAACAGAAATAAAGGAAAGTCCAAGTCAACAACCGTAAGCTGCCATATTGCAGAAGATAATTTTAGAGATGCTGTTATAAAATTAAAGTTGGTGTGTATTACTATGAACTGGGGAAAGACCACTGATTAAAGACATGATCATAGCCTATATAAACATGATTGGCACAGAGTATCACCAGAAATGGTTTGATCTCTGGTTATTCCACTACAAGTTTAAGAGGGTATGGCTGAAACAAAGAGAAGGAAATGCTTCCTCACACACCAGCCAGACTGTAGAATTTGTCACAGATTACTGAGAGAGGTAAAAGTTTACATCTGTTCAGAACAGATTAGACATATTAATGGGAAGAAAATCTACCAAGGGTTATTAATGCAATTAAACTCCTCTGTGACAGGGTAAATTCCTGGATTTCAGACTGCTGGAGGCAAGGAGAGCATTTTGAGGAAGTACAACTATGTCTGTCCTGGTTTTATATCCTCTCCTACATAGCTGCTTTTGACTCTTGGAGAGAGGCCACCAAGGGATGGATGGGCTGTGGAATTACTCCAGGATGCCTTTCTTGTACTGAGAGAAGCAAACAGGCATATTCTGCAATATGGAAGAGAGTCAATGAACTGAGGCTACATCGGGTCTCTGTTTGTATAGGAAAATCTATTGGCCTTTTCTGTAGCAATGGTTTAAATTGCCTATCTTCATGAGCTAGATTTCTGTGGTGAACCAAGTAAATAGTTTTTTCAGAACTTCACTGAAGTCCTCAGCCCCACTGGAGTCATAGCACAGCAGAGTGGGAAAGAAATGTAAATACCCACGGAAGACAATAACTTGTATTTCAGCCATCCTATACGCATTTTCTATTAATTCTCAGCATACTCAGCGTTCTGTACAATACCCCTGGTGGCCTCTGAGTAATGTTCTGCCTGTTATCTCCTCTTTTAGGACTCTCATTTCCTTGTGGTTTAAGCCTCTCTGACAAGGCTTATCTTGATAATATACATTATTTCCCACTAAAAGAGGGGCTGCTGTGGTCTTATCAGGTTCATAAACAGTATGTTACCAATAATATTTTACATCTTCCTAAAGAGAAATTTGCCTCAAACCACAATGTGTCTCTCTTAATTAATAGGGTTTTCATAAACTTAACTGGTTGTTTGTTTTTATAAATCATGAGATTAGCTAATAGATAACAGATGCCAATTTTATCCTTCCTGCCATTTGTTATTTTGCATATTATTTCTTTATAAGACCAGTCAAGACCAGTCACTGATTCATCAGCAGAATACTGTATAGTTTGTAACATTAAATTTACATGATATAAATGATAAAAAAAATCTCAAATGCACAGTAAAATCTGTTTATGTTATTTGGACAATTTCCTATTGCTTTACAAGACATTATTAATGAAATGTTTCTGACTCACCTCATTGAAATATAAAAGCTTTCACTGCTAGCTCTTTACCAGTTTCCCAGAAAAAGAAAAAAAAAAAAAAAAAAGCTTCTTTTGAGTCCTTGCTTTTCAGATTATATGAGAATTTAGATTATGAGTTGAGAGAAGATTCACAATGAAGGCCTCTTAATATTTTAACCAGAAAATAAATTATATCCAGAGCTGAACCATGGCTATAGCTTACATGTGTTGAAATGCATGTGGATCATATGTACAAAGATGAAATTGAGAATTTAGGAGAGCATGGTAATTTATTAAATGGCAACTACTGGTTTGGGACACATGTCCAGCATGTGGTTAACACCCCTATTCTTCAAATGCAAGGACGTAATATGCTTAGTATTATTCTGTCATCATTTGAAAGTTGGAAGCAAATAAAACAATAAAACTATAACTTCTGGAGAGTTTTTTCTTCATAGCTTTTTTCCCATCATATACTTTTGGATCAAAACATTGTTTTCAGAAACTTGTTTCCTAGAAAGGCTCACACATTGAAATATATAAAGAATAAAATAAATGCACAGAGGAAGAAATGACTCTCAGTCTGGAGGACAAAGCTAGAGTAAGAGTTGTCTCTCACCAGCAGAGAGGCATGACCTCAAACTGGAGCATCTCCCAACCTGACTGTCTCACAGCGTTATTGTATGTCAATCTTTTCAGGGTCACTGACTGGCAATAACACCCTAAGAATTCTCTAGCTTCCAAACTGACTCTGACACTTATGAATAAATATCTCCTTGTCTAACCTTGCCACATTTATCAAGTTTGTGGGCTTTAGGAGAATGCATTAGAGTCTCTGAACGCTCAGCTTTGAACATAAAAAGAAAACACATCATATAAGTTAAGTACAGGTCATTACTGAGATGACCATTCAGATGTATTCAGATTTGGTCCTTGCAATATGCTCACAAAAAACAAAAAAAAAAATCATTCATTCTTCTAATAACATCTTATTAACCAATCTGAAGAATCCATCTTCAGACTTTCAAACACATCACTTCCAGCACAAAGGTTCTCCTGAGAATACCTTTTCTTCTCAGTTTGTCTGAGATCATCCTTTCCTACTTCTCCTCCCATTACTTTAATCTCTACTGCATCAAGTTTAGCAGAAGCTTGTCATTTTTTCTGCAGAATTCTTATGGGAGTTTTGTAAGGCTCCAGTACCATTCACTAGTTACTGTTGCCACAGCCACGTGTGTTTATTACAAGCCTGTAACTTGTTCAAACTAAAATCTTTCTGTGGGTGATTGACAGTCAGCTCAATTCCAGTAGCTAAAATCAAACACAATCTTCCTTCTTTTCAGAAAAAGAAAGGAAAACCACCCAAACTCTGATAAAAGCCAGGCTCTGGCAGAATCCTGAGACAACTTCCCATTATCCTAAATGGCACTGGTTTATTCACCTTGTACATCCTCTGCTGCCATTTATCTTAAGCAATTGGGGCAAGCATCTTCATTTTAGCTTTTTGTACAGCTCCTCCATCACTACAGTCTATGATGCTAGTACAGTAACACATGCAGCAAACAACTGCCAAGGTGCATTTGGCCCCCAGTATGCTTGGCAAAGGCACAGACAGCAATTTACACCTCCAGCTCTCCGAGTGACTCTTACAGACTTTTACCTTTGAGGAAAAAAACAACAATGTAGAGTCTCATTTCTAGACTGATACATGGTGTAACCGACTAATTTACATTGGGAATGAATTTCTGGGAAGCAAAGCAGGCTGGACACACACAGCGAGGGTTTACAAAGCACTTCCGTGGAATCTCGCAGGGCTCTGCGGGCAGCTGCGAGGGACCCGGGGAGGAGGCGGCGCGGAGCCCCCAGCCACCGCCTGCGCTCCGACAGCGCCACCTGCCGGCCGCGCCGCCCCGCAGGGCTGGGGGAGCCCCTGCGGCCCGAGCTCCTTTGGCCTCTCCACCTCAGCGCCCAGCGACCGGCCGAAAAGACCCCCCAAAAATAAATCATAATAATAACAATAATAACAACAATAGTAATTTAGCAATACCATCTTAATTATAAATAAGTAGTAATAATGAAAATAATAGCTGAGAGACCTGCATCTGTTTAGCCTGGAGAAGACTGAGAGGAGATCTAACCAATGCTTAGCAACACCTAAAGGGCAGGGGTCAAGAGGATGGGGCTAGATTCTTTTCATTGGTGCCCAGTGATGGGACAAGAGGCAACAGGCACAAGCTGAAACACTGAATGTTCCATATGAACATGAGGAAAAAACTTTACTATGAAGATGATGTAGCACCGGAACAGCCTGCTCAGAGACATTGTGGAGTCTCCTTCTCTGGAAACTTTCAAAACCTGCCTGGACATGGTCCTGTGCAACCTTGCCCTAGGTGAACCTGCTTTAGCAGGGGGATTGGACTAAATGATAATAATAATAACAACAATAATTAAAATAACAACAACAATAATAATAATGATAAACAACACATAATAATGATACAAACCCCAGAATCAGACAAGAAAGAGTAAGAGCTGAATGTCTGTGGTCACCCCATCCCACACCCAGTGCCTTGCCAGGGTAGCCTGAATGCCCCTGGGCCCAGGAGCACTAGGGTGGCCGGCTATATTTCCATCTGCTCTCTTCCTGAAGCAATCAGAACGCATCATAAAGTCTTTAACTGTTCCCCCAAGTAAAAATTTCTACTTTCCTCTTCGTTTAAAGGTCAAATAATGCCTCTGGCAGAGGATATTTCAGTAGCGCAGCCCTGTTGTGCAAAACCTGTGGTCAAAGTCCCTGTTTCCCTGATGGTTTAGCCAGCAGAGGGCCAGCTGTCTCTTCTTACAGGGGAGGGCGAGGGAAAAGCAGGCTTGACACTTCTACTGGAAAGTGAGAATTAAAGACCCAAAACAGTGTCATTCAATGTGCTAAGAAAATCTCTAATATGGGGGGGGGGGGGGGAGAAAAAAAAAAAAAAAAGAAGAAAAAACAAAAACACCCAAACACAAAAAAAAAAAAACAACAAAAAAAAAACCCAACAACTGTTGTGGGTCTGTGTATCAACAGGGAGACTTGTAACTACCCCTGACTGCAAAGAAGCAAACAGTCCCACAAAGAAAGGAAGGCTCCAAACCACATCCAAACAAAGACCAGAAATCTTCCATTCCTTTTATGCCCCTTACTGCTTCTAGGAATCTGTCAACATCCCTAATGATTGGATAAACTTCTACCAACTGCAGAGTGTCACACAGAATGATCTCAAGGTCAGGAAAAGTGAGAAATACACCTACAAGCCAGAGCACAGAGAACTTTGCCATCTCTAACAACCTTCAAATACATGGGAATAGCAAATAAAAAAATTCAGGTCAAAATTACCATTTGCTTCAGGTTATTTTTTGTGAGGTTTCGAGGAAGCATTGGAGTAGCCAAAGCACAGAATTATCAAACCTTTGCAGAGCCATCAGGAACCCAGCATGGATTTGCGGTCCATCATATTTAATGTTGTTGAATGATGCAAATGAATTAGTATTGATTTTTCTATATATTTGTCCCTTGCCAAGATGTAATCACTTATTAATACTACCACAGCTACTATTCTAAGAAGTATTTTGTCTCCACATTTTTCTTTTAACTTATTTTTCTCTTTTTTTAACATGTCACTATCAGGTCAAAGTTCTGAGAGCATGTGTACTAAAACTTGCTTGGTACATTCTGCAACAAGGAACTACATCCATACCCTATCTAACCAGATAACTTATCTCTCCACCTTTTCTCAAATCATGGTTTAGTTAGCCAATGTGTAGATTTATTTCTGACAGATAAGTTACAGCAAATTTGTGAAGAATGGTCTACATGGCACATCAGACTGTTTCTACCAACATTCATTTTTTGACCTTTCGGGAGCATATTATTTTTCCAGCACCTGCCCTCATATAACACTAATTTTTTAAAATTAGTTATTTGTTAAGAAAAATACTTTGCAGAGATCTTGCAAAGTCTCATAACAGTAAGGTAAAATGCAAAGCCTGCGCATTGACACCAGCTGTCAGCATTTAGTGAAAATGTTAAGAGACAGAGCCAAGGATGAATTTGAAAGCATAATCTCATATATATCATGATGAATCATATCTTGAAACTTCTTACCTTAAGTAGCCTGGAAGGGTGATTGTGAGTTGTAAGCAAGATGTCTCTCCCATTTTGGAAAGTAACTACATAGCATGTGGCAGATTTATGTGCTGGAAGAATCAAAATTTACTAGCAGCTCTTAAAAATGGTATGAATATATATTAATTAGCAAAGTTATAGAGCATCATTGGTAAATTTGCATTTGCAGATCTATGTATATAGCAGAGATACAATACTGTAGGAAGTCATGTAGACACGGGCCAGATCACTCTAGTGGTGATCAGGATTTCTGGTTTAAGTTTAGAACAGTATTTTTGCTTTCTAAAAGGTCCACAGTGAAATCCTAAAGATAGTTTTCTGGCCATAAATGTCAGCAATGACAGGGTAGCACCATAAAGGTACTAGGATCCAGAATCACCATAAAGCATAAGACCTATCTGCAAGCTCCAAATTGCATCAAGCCATACATATATATCATTGAACCACTTTAGACTTTAATAAAGTATATCCCTTAAAATTAACATCACTGGAGAGAGGTAATTGTTCCATGTCCCATACTCCTTTCATGTGTGTTATACCTAGCATTAATAAAAGGACACCAAAAAATAAAAGGAGAAAAAAAAAAAATCGAAGCTTTTTTTCAAAAAAAAAATCACATTGCAATTCAAGAAGAAGTAATTATGAAAATAAGCACTGCACAGATTCTATATATATATCTTAAATGCACACCAGGTTAAGGTAAAGTGAAGTTCAGAAGGAAAAAAATATAGAGGGTGGAGGAGGGTTAGCTTTTGGAAATTATTTACCCCCTCACATGTACTCGGCATCAGAGACAACCACTTCACTGAAGTGTGAAGGGGAAGGGACTCAGAGAAGCCCCATCTGAGGTGCAGTTCTGAAACAGGGCTCAGTGACAGAAATGTGTCTTCTGCTTCCACAAAGAAATCCAGTGTGGCAGATGGAGCAATCTGTAGCTGTGAGGTATATTTGAAGTTTGCATGTATTTATCTTTCTATATTTCTGTAATGTAACTTTGTTGCCAGTAAATTATCAAGAATTTAGCCCTTTGCTTTACTAATTTTTCTCTGAAAGCATGTCTAGTGCTCAAAGTGACTCAGATGATTCTGAAAAAAAAAATGGGGTGTTTTACTTCCATGGAGGTAACACACCTAAGCAAAACAGTCTTCCAGACAGCCGGGAGCCAAGACAACTTTGGAACTTCCAGAAGTTGGTCTGTTTCCAACTAACCCTTTGCAACTTGATATTGTGAAATAGTAGGATCTCCCTTGGGGTTACTATCCTGACCCCACCTTGCCAAGAAGCAGGTGGTAAAAAGACAAGGCATGCTTTCAAGAAATTCCGTGTCATCGTTGAGTGTTATAACTATCTCCTGGTAATTCTGAGTGAGATGCATCCTGTCATCATATCTTAGTCCAAATGTCACCTTTCCGAATCTTTTTAACTTCATGTCAACAAGGTTTTTAACAATTCAATGTCAAGCCTAAGTATTTTCAGGACTGGTTTATTCTTTTGATAAGAATGAAATAACCAGCAAGCAATTGCCCTGCGCATCTCTGGATAGTATACTCCTCTCCTTCATTCTCCCTTGCTTCAGATAGAATTGCAAGAGTCTGTACTCCCACCCCTGCTTTCTTATCCATTTATGAGAGGGTGAACAACACCATAGGATGGGATAGCTCCAGGCCTGCAGCTCTATGCAGCAGCAGTAAAGCAATATGTTTTGTTCTCCACAGCAATTCAGGAGAATTCAGCGAAGAGACTGTACCTGACTTATTAATAATGTATTTATGAGATACTGAGATAGAAAGCCTTAAGATGTACTGGGGGAAAGAAAAGTCAAACACATGGGCAGATGCATTAAAGGCAGTAAGAATTCACCCTGTTAAACACTGAGCATCTACAACTCCCCTCCTTCCCTATAAGCTATGGGCAATCAGTATTTTGCACAATCTGGTTCTTAAAGACTTGGTTGCTTCTGTTAGGTTGGGAAATTCAGCTCCTAGGCACAGTGGAAGTTTGTTGCACAAGGACAAAGACTGGCTTACTTGGGAAATGAAAGTTTCTTTCAGTTTGGTTTGACATGTAAATAGGAGCTGCAAGAACTTTGACCCTTGCACCCTCAGCAAATTAGGCTCCTACTGCAAGATGCAATTCTGCAATCCTCATTTTTCCTTCCCTAAATAAAATCAAGTGGCAGGTACATATAGAATATAAGGGGAATAAAACCACTGTAATTTAGAAACAGAACAGCTTGAACAATCTCACCCCCAGGGAGAGAGGATAAGAGCCAGAACAAACTTCCAGTAACAAGTATTAGTTCAGTGTTGGTAAACAAAGTGCATTCAACGTAGTTCTGGAAAACACTCTGTTATTACATCCTGACACCAAAGAATAGGGCAGGATAAAGAAGGATAGGGTAGGATAGGCTAGGCTAGGATAATTTCCTGTTGAGAAAGAAGATAATTATCTTATTTTCCAAAGTTTTAGATGATTAACATTATCTGAAAATTGGGAAAGTCTATTAGAAAGTTCATTCAAGTTCAAAAAATTGAGGATGAGTAATTTGTCTCAACTACATATATCTGAAAGATCTTTGAGTTCACAAATAAATCTAAGGTCATGTTCATTTAAGAATATTAATTACACAGTACATCTAAATAGCCATCTTATAAAGCCAAATTCAAAGTGGTGAGAAACTTAGTTCCATATTAAGGGTTAAATTTACAGTTTTCACAACTGAAAGATAACCATGAGGTTCAAATAAGAATACCAGTATAGTATTAAGTGTTTCTAATTAGAGATATTTTTTCTTAATTATTAAAAGTTGTTAAATGAACTGTTAAATTAACCAATAAAATTACAAAACTTAGCATAACTTTGAGATTTCTGATTTCAATGCTTTTTTCCATGGCTAAACCAATTCTTTCTACTTTGCCTCATCCATCTGGGCCCCTGCTGGGAAATGTCATTAATGTTTCAGACCCCACTGAGTAGCAATAGTGCTACTTGCTGAACGAATATAATTGAAACAGGGACAGGTATTTCTGAACGTGTTTTCAGAATTCCTTAGAGACGCACATACAAATCTGGTAAATATTATTCAGCTTCCTACAGAAACTGCTGCAGTAGGAGGGAAGATACCGGTGCTGCTCCTGTTTTCTTTCTGGAATATGATGCAATACTTTGTTCAGTTTTCTACCAGGTTTCCAGGGCTTAGTCACAGGCCAAAGCTTCTCTGGCTTGCACTCTGAAAGACATTTAACCACCTGGAGAAGGAAAGCAATTTTATATAAAAGAAACATATATTATTCAGTTGCTCCATCTTTCCAGAGAGGGTGTCCTTGGTCCCGCCAATACAAGCTCTCTGGTGTAACAATCTCCAAGCTGGCATCTCTCGAAGCAGTAACTCAGTACCTGGTGTCTGAGAGACAGCGATTTGGGAGAACACTGACATGCAGTCATCAGAGCAGCTGCCACAGCCGGGCTTACTAGCGTATTGCTTATCACATGGGGTCCTGCTGACATGGCAATACCACAAAGGTAAAGGTAAAGATAGTCAGCACTTGTCATTTTCCCAAAGATCTGAAGAGACAGGAAAAGGAGGTGGAAGAGCCATGGAGCTTTCCAGAGACTGAAGGAACCCCCTCTATACACTGCAGTGTATATACTTCTTCCTGGGAGCCTGATCCTGAGAACAGCCACATGTTTAGCTGTGGCCACCAGGCCTTTAGGGCAGACCCTCTTTAACGGGAGGCAAATTCTGAAGAACATTGGTGTAGCAATAGGCACAAAAAAAGCTTCCATCTCTCCAAACCCTAACTCTGTCTCCTTTGTTTATCAAGGATTATATTCCTATTTTGCACATAAACAGCAGCATCCTCAACTGCAAATGACTTACAAAGTATGGGCATGCATGCAAACTCCAACCATGTAGTACAGCAAAGCACAAATCATTTTTAATTGACTGAAGCAGATGTTGGCTAGAGGAGTTAGAAAGTCTGTATTACCACACAGAAGGGCTGGGGAATGCTGCTGCCTAACTGCAGCTCTCATGACACCACTGGTGAGAGCTTTGAAAAGAAGGTCCTGGTAGAAAGGATTTTTTTTTTTTACACTGCAGGTGATTTCCAAATCACTAATTCCAACATTGGAAACAGCTCCGGCATAGCAGCACAGAGCTGTGAAGCTTGGTTTGTCCTGCTTCACAGCAGCTTCCTGCATAAACAAGCTCTTTCTTTCACATATCTTTCTACTCTTTCCAAATCCCATCACATTGCAATGCAAAGGAGGCTGAGTTCTGGATATTTATTTTTACCAAAACTGTTCTCATTTCTCCTTAGGTATTTCCACTGAAAATAACCCAGCTGGATGTAGTGACAGCATTTGAAATGTGATAAAACATCAGAGACATGAAAGAGATCAGCACTTAGACTTCTTGGAGGGGGCAGAGAGCTGGGGTAGTTTTTTATCTTTTCCCTGACACTGTGTTGCTGGGTGAAGTGAGATGCTTCTTGGGCCCGAGGGGGTCTGAGCTTTCAGGAATCCAAACTGTAGGCTCTCCCTGCAGCCTTGGGCTGTTTGAGGCTGAGGCACCAGGGGCTCTGTCTGGGGCTGTGCACCCACAGGCACCAGTCAGGGCACCTTCAGCCTACTGAAAGCCAAGGTCAGTCCCAGCACACAGCATGGAGGCAGAGACTAATAATTGCTCCCAAGACCTCATCCTGTCTTCTCCTGACAGTGGTTTGAAATGCCACTGCTTCTCCCAGGCAAGTGACTCGATCTGTATTCAGCCCCTGCTCAGCTGTGCAGGGTCAAGCAGCTGGAAGGATATCATAGAGGGAAAGGTCTTCAGCTAGGCAGTGGAGTTGAGTAGATGTTGAACTCTTTAAACTTAATTGAGGGTCTTGGAGATGTCAAAGAATTGCAGTGCTCAATTCGCCCAAAGAAGCAATGTACAGCCCTTGGAAAACACAAAGCTATAGAAATGCTTCACTGGATGTCATTTGGATTTAACCCAAAGTTGATATTATTGTGACTAATTCCACTTCTTTCTCACCTCCCACCTTCATATCCTAAAAGATGGCTAATCTTAGAAAGGAAGTCATGCTCCTTAGTCTCAGCAAGGCTTCTGAAGAGGTTTTTTTGTAATTATTATTCCATTCATGCACTGTGTCAGTCAGTCCCAAAGAAAAGCATAGGTCTGCAGACCTAAATATGATATGATATGCTCCTGGGTTTCCACTAAAGTGAATGTCTATATTACATAGCTGAACCACAGTATTAGTTGACTCCATTACCCTCAGCAGCCTATAGTTCACTTTACAACCTGAATTGAGCTAACCTCACTTAACAGACACAGAAGTCAATATGCATTTCTTGGCAACAAATAGAACTGCATTTCCATGATCAATTATTTTGGGATTCTCATCCCGTCACGATAACCAAATTTTAAAAGTAGCTTTAGTAATGGCACAGAGCTAAGTAGAAAGTGTTCAGTCATCTTTTTTATGGGAGTTGGCTAGAGAAAGCCAGTCAATTTTTTGCTCAAAATAGGTGTGCATTACCTCCACTTATCTGCTCTTTTCTTTGGCTGCATCAGTGATCTTTAGGCAAAACTGAGCAGTGTCTAGAACAAAACAAAACAAAACAAACAAACAAACAAAAATCCCCACAAAACAAAACTACAAAAAACACTATGAAATTGTAAATTATCATAGGGCTTTCCTGTATCTTTGAATTACAGCTTCTAAACAGAGGCCAGCTTCTATAGAGGTGGGCTTCAGCAAAATTTCAGATTGAAGCATTTGCTGTTAAAAAATGGCATTGTTTTAAAATTGGTAATACATAAAATATATTAATTTTTATTTGTATTATGCAATATATTAAAATGAAACACTGATTACAAATTGTAGTTGAATTGAATCATAGAATAGAATCATAGAATGGTTTGGGTTGGAAGGGAACTTAAAGACCAGCTAGTTCCAAACCCCCCCGCCATTGGAAGGGACACCTCCCACTAGACCAGATTGCTCAAAGCCCCATCCAACCTGGATTTGAACATATCCAGCGATGGAGCATCCACAGCTTCCCTGGGCAACACATTCTGGTGCCTCACCACCCTCAGAATGAAGAATTTCCTCCTTATTCCCAACCTAAACCTACCCTCTTCCAGTTTCAAA
>JANIJG010000497.1:0-19302 GCA_024611175.1 Megaceryle torquata | reverse complement strand
TGATCTCTCTGCGCCTCAGTTTTCTCGACCACAAACAGGACAACTTTTTCATTATGAAGTGGTATGAATTCTGCCTGCAGAGGTTATGCACAGTTAACAGCTCATGGCCTGTAGGTTTCCCCTCACACACACACAAAGCAAATGCTGAAGCAGAACAGCACCTCATCTCTCCTAAGCAACCTGGCACTACTTCAGTGCATGCAGAAGAGAAGTAATGACTTATTTCATGTAAGGCTAAACCAACATCTTCTAGACTGAGGAATGGCACAAAAGGGAGAGTCTTAGAAAAGGAATTACAAAAAGTCAGCATAAACCGGTCTTAGTGCTGTATTGTTTTGACATCTTGCAGATGTTGAACTTAAATTTTTGAAGAGGCTGCAGGAGAAGGCAACCTGGCCTCTCGTTTACCTGATCCTTGCCATTCTGCTGTCACATGTATTATTTTCAAATATGATTATCCAACGATGATTTGTGTTTGGTAAACCATTGCCAGGCCCTCTCAAGACAGAAGTTCAAATCAATTCTAGACATGTCTTTTGAAAGACCTAACTCATTTGGCTAATGAGCAACACCATGATATCATAACTCCTTCCCTCCCTACCTGCTGCAAAGGAAGGAGTTAAGTGTCATGCTGGTAAAAGAATCTGAATCATTCTTTTGCAGCTGCTTCTGACTTTCAGTGTCTTTCTGCTCTTATTGTTGTGGAAATGGACGACTTGCTCTCACACTGTCAAGGTCTTTTTGCTGTTTGGGAAAGTAAGTTTATCACCAGTACTCTCTGTACCTCTGAGATTTTTCTCTGGCTGACATGACTGTAAACTGAGCCCTTCAGAATTTTGAATGTATTTAGCCTCTATTTAGCCTCACAAATCCTCTCTAAACCAGCAAAAAGGAGAGAACGAAGGCTCAGAGATGGAAGTGCCTTGCCTGAGGTCATCTGGGCTGCTTATGGCATGGAAGAACTGGAATCTTTCATAGAGGGTAGGACTAAAATCATTAACCTATTCTCTCTTCTCCCAAGTACAGGAAACAATGCAATCATTCTCAAAATACTCTTTAATCTTTCTTTCTTTTCTTTTTTCTTTTTTTCTTTTTTTTTCTTTTTTTTTTTTTTTTTGAGGGGAGGAGATAGTGGAGAGCTTTTTTTATGAACACTCAATAGTTCCACATCAGATTATCCTGCTGTGGAAAACTGCTTTGTGACGTTAAATGACATTCACATTCTTCTTCCCAGTATCTTTGTTGTCTGCAGGGTGTAACAAGCAGTAAAGCTCAAGGGAGTCACATCAATTTTCATTCTGAGTCTGTCTGACAAAGATATGAACACTTAATTAGGATTTCTTTCATCTCATGAAAATAGCCTTGAAGATCTGAGCCCAACATGAGAGCTGCCGGTGACACTAGTGAAGGCTGTGTCCAACGGGGAGATCTTAGAGGCAACGCTTGCCCTCACAAACCGTTTGAATTGAGAATGGAATCTAGGTGTTTCCGAGCGGATGCCCGAACTCCAGTGAGAGGCTCCTGCTTTCTCTTCTGACTCACTCTAGTCCTGTGATTTCCTCTTCGCACAGGGACAGACCAGCAAGGAGGGAGAGCCTCTCAACTCTGCAGGAACAATGTAATCAATTTAGGCACGCATACTGCATGAACAGTTGGCTTAGGCTTCCCAACGTGCCATCTGTGAGAAAACTCACGTTTTAAATGACTGCTTACAACAAAATGCACAATCCCTTTCTATTTATTTACATGCGTGCATGTATATTGATTAAAATTAGTCCATTTTTTTGCTACGTTAAATCAGAGTGTTGATAATTAAGCATCTGTGCACAGGGCTCGGAACATTAAGAGCAGTAAAGAAACAAACAATAGTTTATAATAGGATCATTAGAGCAGTCTCAGCAGCACTTACAGCATGTTTATTCAAAAATGAAATATGCCCTAAGGAAGAAAAACACTAATTGTGGAACACAGGGGATTTAAAATGAAAAGGTCAGTTTTAAAGCCTTTAAGTAAATAATTTCAAACAACTCAGCAACAGCTCACCTTTAAAAATAGACCAAGCAGTTAAAACAATCAAATGTGTTAATTGTATGATCTGGAATATATCAAAAGGCCAAGTGCAGTCACCCTCATTACCTTCTCATCCTTCAGAATGAAAAAAACCTGATACATTACATATATCTTGGTGTGTATATATGCACAGCAAATATTTATGATTCTCCGAGTGTCTCATACTGGTTGTACATGGCCAAGAAGGAAATACTTGCAGCTGCACCAGGGTTAAAATAAACTGTGTGCATATCTATATCAACAGCTCAGGTCTGCACAAACCACTGGCTGCTCTTGGGTCAGAGGACGTTTATAGGTCTTGCTCCATATGGGAACAGGAGACCTTGTGTGTAAGTGGTGAATATCTCTTACCACATACACATATGAAGGCAGCACTTGGATTCATACATGCTATTTCTAATGAACACGTGCATCTGGGAGCACCTGCAATTGTAATTGGGACTAATGGGGTCCCATTCAGGAACAGGGACTTTGACTCACAAAAGAATCATGTATCTCTGTAGACTAAACTCACCTCTTCTGTTTACCCTCTTTCACACATCCTCTTAGCATATAATATCTACATCATCCACTAGACAGTCCAACAGAGAGCTAAGAGGATGATTAAGGGACTTGAGCATCTCCCCTATGTAGAAAGACACAGAGAACTGTAGCTGTTCAGCTTGAGAGAAGACTGAGAGGGGAACCTTATTAATGTCTATAAATATCTGAGGGGTGGGTATCAAATGGAAGTATCCAGTCTCATGTCTTGGGTAGCAGGACAAGGAATAATGGGTATAAACTTGAGCATAGAAGGTTCCACCTCAACATGAGGAGAAACTTCTTTACTGTGATGGTGAAAGCCCTGGAACAGGCTGCCCAGAGAAGTTGTGAAGTCTCTTCTGGAAACTTTCAAAACCTGCCTGGGTATGTTCCTGTGTGGCCTGCCCTGGATGGTCCTGCTCTGGCAGGAGGGTTGGACTCATTGATCTCTAGAGATCCCTTGCAATCCATAGCATTCTATGATTCTATGAACAGACATTATTAATAATTTAATCAGAATAATTAACACAAAATAATAGCTAAAGGGCTTAAACGAATGAAACCCTCTACAGTACTGGCTGAACTACAGCAAAAGCTGTAGTTGGTAGATGTAGATGGTGGTGCCCTACCAAAGCAGGCTCTACTAAAGAGGTAATTACTCCATTTTTTCTTGGAAGGCTTGTTGGACAATGCAGTTTCCCCTGTAGGGCTTTGACTGCCTGCTCAGAGGCCAAGCACCAGCGCTTCGCCCTAGTAAACCCTCACCGACTCTGCCTCCCGAACTGTGCCCCAGACACCTGGCAAGCAGGGCCGGGGGCCCACCCTGAAGGACCCACCACGTCGAGCAGCACTGACCCTCAGGAGGCTGTGGCGGGAAGAAATGAGGCCCCGCCCCAAGATGGCGGGCAGAGAGGGCAACACCCACCGCAGGCCCCAGACCTCGCCTCAGGTGAACCCCCCCTTCGCCGCAGGTGAACGGCAGGGCGTCGCACCCGGGGTGCTCTGATTGGTCCGCGGTGCCGCCAATCGTCCGTTGCCGCGGCAACGCATACGCCCTCCCGCAGACACACCCCTGCGCCCCCGCTGTCGGCGGCTGATTGGCCAGAGCGGCGGTGACGCGCGCGCGGGGGTTTTACGGCCCTCAGCTGGAGGGGCAGCTGTTGGAGAGGGCGAGCGGCGGGCCCGGAGGCGGCAGGTCGGTGGCGACGGTGCTACCATGACGTTCAAGCGGAGCCGGGACCGCTTCTACAGCACTCGCTGTTGCGGCTGCTGCCATGTGCGGACCGGCACTATTATCCTGGGCACCTGGTACATGGTGAGTGAGGGACTGACGCGGGGGGCGCCGCTGAGGGGGCGGTGGTTTGGGTTGCGCGCAGCGCGCACGCGTGGCAGGCTCGGGCCCGGCGCGGCCCGTGCGCGGGTGGGCAGCGCGCAAGCGCCGCCAGTGGGCGCGGGTGGCGGCTCAGAGGGGGCGGTGGGGCCGCCGCTCTCTTTGCCGGGGAATTGGTCCCTTTGTCGAATCAGTCGTCGCCATGCCAGCCGACACCGCCGGCCCTGCGCTGCTCCCCGCGGTGGTAGCCGCGCGAGTTTCTGGGACGCACCCGGCGTGGTTCGGGCCCCTCTTTCTTTCCGGGGTCTAGTTTGGGTTTGCCAAACCCTCCCTGTCCTTTGTCGACTTCTCTTGTTGGCTAGGAAAAGAAAATTTAAGTGAAAGTTCGGAGCATTCTAATCCTCCTCTCTGAGGGGTTCTGTTACCGTTCACTTTCCTTGGATGGGAGGGCGACGTTTTATACGTTGCATGTTCCAAACGGTAACTGAACAGCTTCTTGTGATAGAGAAGATAGTCGCGTGTGGAGAGACTGGCACTTGGAGTCTGCTAAGAACATCGTGATAACGTGTGGTTCCCCTGAGTCGTGTGTAACTTCTGAGAGGGAGGGTTGAGGGTCTTCAGTGTTTACGCGGTATCTGCTTCTTGAAGAGCTTTGTGCGAAGGGAAGTTCCCGGTTAGTGGGTACTCCTCAGCGCGGTGTTTGAAGAACAATGCAAACAGATTCAAAGCACCTCATGTTTTCTGGCTGGGGGTGCTTTTTCTGTGAGAGCGAGCTGGGGTGGTGGTGAAGCTGAAATACTAGTGCTGGCTGTGAGCTGGGGTGAAATAGAAATGTGAGAATAGTACCAGGAAGTTGTAGGCCTGGAGCCTTAACTTTTAGTTCACTTAAAGGGGAACCGAGTTCCCCTTTATTGAAGTAATTTCCTTATCTTTCCTTCCTGTTACCCTCACAGGCAGTAAAAAATGTAAGGATAGTTTAAAGACGTTGCATCATAGGTTTGGTTTTTTTTGTTCTCTGAAAGCTGTGACAAAAGCCTCTATTCTTCTTTACCTTTCCACATGTTGTAAAAATAGAGGATCATGAATTTTTCCACCTTGATGTGAAGGAACCATGCACAGAAACTGCTTTTACAGGCATGGAGACTTAAGTTTGGAGAGTTTATGTTTTATCTTCAGCAAGTAATGGGGATTTTTTTTTTGTTGTTTTTTAAATCTTTGTCCTTCTATTGACAAAAAAAAAAATGTACAGGCAAACAATAAACTGGCAGGAGAGGACTAGAAGAAAAAGCAAAGTAGGGTAGTAGGAAGTGTAACAAAACTAAGAAAGATATTTTTAAGGTTTTGTAAAACAGAAAAGTAAGATCTGTTGCAGTATTGAACATAGGACTTGTTATGGAAACCTGCAAAGCTTCCAAATGTTTTAACCTATGCTGGTGGAAGGAAATCAAGAATATGCTTCTGGTGCCTCAGGTAAAAGCAGAAATTAATAGTAAGGAGATGCTAATGAACAAATGCACCTTACTGCCTTCCCTGTTTCTGTGCCCTGTTTGCAGGAGTATCTAGAAACCAAAAAACGTGGTGAGGATGGTGGGCAGGGATGTCTTTCCCTGACCACCCACTCAGTAGTAATTCTAGTTTCTACCTCTTGCTCTGCTTGTTTTGTCCTGCTGCCTGGATGCAGCACCTCTTCCTCTGCATCTGTGCAGATATCGGTGGTGCTTGTGGCCGGTGAAAGGTTTGAAGGTCACTGATGAGGCTGATGGTTTCAGAGGTGGAGTGTAACCACAATAGATTTGAAGTGCTAGAGGGAAAAGTATAGAGTACAGGGTAGCAGGGTGCTGCTTTTTTTTTTATGAACTGTATCAAATGCTTTGTTAAACTAAGCATTGAAATTTTTTTTATCCCATTCTTCCCAGTGATCAGCTGGGAAAAGGTTATAACCCTTAAGTCTGATAACTGTTAGGTGTTTGAGCTGAAACAAGTCTTAGGTGGTCTTGCCTAGTGCTTTAAATCAGAATTAAACTATAATTCATACCCTTTGAATGTTAATTACAATTTCAACAGTGAAAATTAAATTTTCTTTGTGCTGACAAACTTAAAATAAACTTAAGTGGCCTAGGGTATGTCAGGCTATTAAGGCATGTTCATTAATGCACCATTTAAATATATCACTAACTTCAGTCCTTCAAACACTAGCTTGTGATAAGTAGTTCTAAATCACTTTAATGATCTGTGCTTGCAGGTTACGGTGGGGCAGGTAGTAACTTTCTGTGTAGGAGTGGTAGGGTTTTTTTTGTTTGCTTTGTTGTGTTTGGTTTGTTGTTGGGGGGGGGGATATTTTTTCTTGTGAGGGTGGTTGTCTTACGGTGGGGGAGAATGCATAGTTCAGCAGTAGCTCTGTGTTACTGAAAATCTTGGCCAGCCTGTATTTACTGGATAGACTCTGTTCGTGTGCTGTGCAGTCCTGAAAGAATTTGATGCCAAACATAAAATGGAGTCGTGCAGCAATCTACTCCAGATGTTTTAGTAAGATAAGAGTTTTGGCTACTTAATACATGTGCGCTATGCTTATGTAACAATTTCTGTAGGCCTTGTCCCTTTGTATAATCTTAAATCTTGCATCTAATTGACTTAGCTCCTCAGTAAAACAGTTATATCACTGTCCTTGTGTACTTCTGTGAGTCTAGAGAGAACAAGAATATTATGGTCGAAAATGTAGATGCTGTCTGATCCAGCTGTGTCTTTTAAGCATGCTTCTGTCTGTTGCTACTGTTTCTGATAACTTTTTTTTTTTTTTTTTCAGATATAGCTTTATCTATTTAAGAACACTTTTAGCAGACTTATGCTTTAGTTCCAGGACACTGTTTGTTTTACTCTTCAACACCCACTACACTTGTGTGTAGGAAGGAAAAAGAAACCTATTCCTAGCTCCATAATTGCAAGTGTGTGTCTTTGAAGTTTGTTTCTTCCTGTAAACTTTTTTGTTAAGCAGAGGACTTTCCAGAAACTGGAAGCATGAACGCTTCACTGGCAAAAATCAGATTAGAGTTCAATAAACAGTGTAAAAGTAATAGCATTGTTTTGGAGGGAGTGTCTGTTCCAGTCTGGCAGCAAACTTCAATGATGGAGTCAAAATGATGCAATTGCTGCCGGTTAGCAGGAGACTGAGGAACATCTCTACAGTCGTTTGTTCACGGAGCAAGATTTCCAGAAATGAAGGAATGTAATTGGTCTTAAACTAATCTTGATAGTGCTAGAATCTCCAAAGTACTCTTTAAAATTATTATTTTTCAGGTTTTATTATATCAGTACAATAATAATAATAACTTAAAAAACAGACAAACAAACAACAAACTAAACAAGTGCCCCCTTCCCCCAGGAAAAAACAACCAACCCAAAGAAAAGTGTGTGTGTGTGTGGGGGGACCAAACAAAAAAGCCCCCCCAAACCCAACCAAACAAAACCTCAAACAAAAAAAAACAATCAAAAAATACCCCATAAAACAACAAATCAACCAACAAGCCAGAACAAAACCCCCATCTTTGTTTCTTCAGGATGATATTTAAGGAAGAACACTGGAAAAGTGAGAGGAATGTGAGGAAGTGTAGTAGTGCACTGCAGTCCTCCTTTTCTTTCATGCTTATAAAAGGAAATAAGCAAAGGATAAGTAGAAAGTCTTGTTTTTATGCCCAAGACTTTTAGTCAGTGCTTGGGGAAGCTTAGACTTCATGTTCAGGCCTCCAGAGAGATGAAGTACTTGCATGATTAGGCATTAACTGTATACCATGGAGATAAAACTCATTAATTAAAAACCTAATGCTTGTTATAGTCCCACAGTCTTTTGAGTTCTGCTCATATGGGGAGTTATTTTTTTTGTTACTGGCTTGTAATAAATGCAGACTTTCTACTTAATATTTAAGTTGAAGCTACATGAGACGTCCTTTAAGCTCAGTTATCCCAATTATAAGAGTAAAATACACTTCTTAAATGATTAAAAAAATTTTTTTCTTCTTAATGGAACCATCTTTAGGGTAAGAATTTTAACATGCATTTTGTAATGTATGTTTTTATTGTTCGTTTACTTCCTAACAAAAACACCACCCCAAAAAAACCCACAAAAAAACCACACACACCCAAAAAAACCCCCAAAAACCCAAATAAAAAACAATAAAAAAAGATACAAGATGGGCAGCTGCTGAGATTTCTGAACTGTTACCTTGGAACAGTGCACTGTCCACTGAGTGCTGGCTTGTTGGGGATGGTGATGGTATTTTTGGGGCATGTTCAGTTTACAGTGAGGATTAATGTGCTACTTTTTTTTTTTCTGGCTTCTCCATGTAGACCATTTGTGAACATATACTTTATTCCCAGTGAGTATATTCTTTTAAGGTCTGATGATGCCTTGCAGTCCAAACTATACTCTTATTGTCAGTCACATTGATTATGAAACTGAAACACACCTTGTGGTCTTGGTATCATCAAGCTTCTGTGAAAGAAGAATGGTAGCAGTTAAAATACAGGCTCTGGCTCTGTGTTTAAGGACTCCTAATTTGGAGCTGTTGGTAACTCGTAATTGAAATCCATATATTGAGTATGATGAATTGTTCAGTGCTGTGATATGATTCACAAATAGCAGTAATGAAAACCCTGGGGTGTTAGTTGGCAGAGGTTTGGGTTTGCTGTTTGGCTTTTTTTGTTTGTTTTAAGTTAGTATTTTTCTTCTGTCTTGATCCTAATAGATGAGATTTTGAATTACTCTAATTTTGTATTTTCTTTGTATGCCATTTGAGGTTGAGAAAATAAAGCTTTAATAGTTTGAATAGTGCTCAGTAATTAGTGAAATTTCTAAGGACTTTCTGTGCTAAATTAAGGTCATGGCTAGGATGAAGATAAAGGTGCCAGGTTCAGGATCACAGTCTCACAGTTCCAAAGCATTCAAGTCTGTCAGTACTTCTGTATTAATTCAAGTGCTGCTTGCTCTTCATCTTGAGGCACATAGCCTATCACAACAGTTAAACTCAGTATTGAAGTAATACGTCCTAACGTTACCACTGTTTAAGTCAAAATTATGACTGTGTAGAAACTATAAATAATTCAGATATAATTGAGCATCTATTTCATTAAATAGAAATTGGATTCATCTACCAGAGATCTGAACCTTGTCGTAGGCTTTTTAAAGCAAGTATACATCAAGAAGTGGTTTTCCAAAGTGTAGGCTGATACCCCTGGTTCTCTAGGAGGAGGATATAGAAGGCTTGAAAATACACTAAGAGCAGAAAGCCAGAGCAGGATGAAACAGGAGTGGCGAGACAATATAGTATTCTATGCATGTGAACAATGGTGAAGCCAAACAAAAGATTTAGACAAGTGGTAGATGAGCAAGTTGACAGTTTGCCTTGTAGGAAATGTCTTGAGGCAGGGGAAATATGGTCATTTCAAGGCTCAAGATACTGGTGGCTGAACTTGGTTCTTTACCGCCAGCTGTACTAGGTACTATATCTTGCATTCCATGTCATAAAATGGACTATACAAGTAGCTGAAATTAGCTGGACTAAGTTTGTGTAATACAAGATGACATAGCATTCCTATAAAATGATCAGCTTTGATTTCACTAAAGGGCTCTTTTTAGCAGAAAGTGTAAGTGAACTTATCACCATAATATCCCTAAACCCTAGGGGGGGGGGGGGGAATTCAACAAAAGGCTTGTGGGTTTTTTGTTTGTTTGCTTTTTGTGGAGGGTGGTGTTTTGTGGTTGGTTTTTCTTATGTGTGGGTGTGTTTTAGTTGTTGTTTTTTTTTTTTAGAAAAGCTTGTAGGAATTGTCTTAACTTTTAAAACTTCTTTTAAATATTAAAAAGCATTTTTCCTTACTGCAAAATTCATTAATTGTTGTATAATTTGCTACTATTACTATCATTGACTCCTGGAACCATGCTAGTAAAAGAAGAAATACCTGGCAAATATTCTTAAATTGTGAGAAACTGCAAACCAGTTTGTGTGGTTTGTTTGGTATTTTTTGTGTTTTCTTTCTGAGGCTAACTGTAAAAGATACTGCTGGTGGAGTTGACCGCACTGAATACTGATTGGAAAATAACTGCAGCTTGAAAATACGGTCATGAGTTTTTTTTATTATGCAGCCTTTTTATTTGGCATGCCTCCCCAGATACTTGTAATAGGAACTATGCCCCTGTTAATCTTGAATAGGTTATTAATGCTGTGAATTCAGTTTTGCTGAGGCTTAAGCTACTTTTGACTCTTTGAGCTCGTGCTGTTTCTGAAAGCATTCCTGGTATGTACCAAAATGGGGTAACAGTATTTGTCTTCAGCAGCAGTGTGGGTGAGGAGGACTGGTAAGCACATAGCCAGTGCTGAATGCTTACGAACTTTCAGGTTCAGTCCTTGTGGGAGACTTTTTTTCTCTTTTTAAGCTTGTGTTAGTGTAGCCTGTCTGATAAGGACTGATGGGGTTTTAATAAATGATCTAGGAAGGGGAGGGAGACAGTTCTCCCCTGCTTATATGAAAATGTAATGTGGGAGGAGCCAAGAAGCAAGTTATATTTGAGCATTAGAACTGTAGTGGAAGTTTTCTTTCATATGCACAGCGTTTACTGTGTGATGTTTGCACATCCCCTTGTACTGCTCGTCCCCCAGACCTGTTTGAGAGTAGGGTGCAGCACCTCATTCGTGCATTAAATTAACTCTGCCTTTCAGTTTGTTGTAGGAAGGCAGAAATTCTTTCCAAGCAATCCTCATTGTGTCCATTGTCGTACCTTTCCTTCCTGGCCTCTTTTAACAGTTTCCAGTTTTCCGGTTCACAAATCTGTGCATTCATCACACAGCATCAGTTTAATTGTGTCATTTGAATCCCTACAAACCCTATCCATCCTCTGATTTTGCAAAGTTACTTAGTTGTGACTCATGAAATCCAGCAAATGTCCAGTACTCTCCTGGTTGTTTTGGTAGTGGTTTAACTAATTCACCTTGAAATTTAATTAAATGTTGAATTTTTTTTCTCCTTACGCATATAGACAAAACAGTTTATTTCTAACTGAAATGAAATATTTATTAGCATATCCCTAAAAAGATCATAGCTGTTGCAGTGTATAATAACTCTTGGGTAACTGATCTTTCTCAGGTGGTGAACTTGCTGATGGGCATCTTGTTGACAGTAGAAGTGACTCATCCAAATATAGTACCAACTGTTGATATCCAGTATGAAGTCATCGGAAATTACTATGCTTCTGAGAGAATGGCTGGTAGGTGTATAACTGCTGTCTGATCAGAAAATAGAGCACATAGTGTCATGCCTTAAACTAGCATGTGATACCTGCATGCAGCTTTTAAATATGGTTGTATTGTTTTCCAACTCTAATGGTCCTGCAGTTGAGTTTTACAAGAATAAAACTTAGGGAATATTATTTTTACTTCATGTTACTCCTAAGTATCCTAAATGGTAAGATTTCTTGGCCTCCTGATGCTTTGAGTGTTGGAAGTATGTGTGGAACATGTCTGATTCACTTTCTCTATAAACATCGACTATCATTGCTGTGTCACTAAAACAAAAAGCAGAAAACTATTTTTAGACTTTTTTTTTCCTCTCCTTGTAATCCTCATAGATCTAAGGAAAGAGCTTACAGCTATTGTGTATGAGTTTACTAAGAGGAAACCCAAACTTACTTTCTTAGAAAAGCAGAAGAATGGAGATGCCAAATACTTGAGTGAAACCAATATATTTATCTAAAAAGTTTGAGATGCAGAAGAAACAAAAGAGAAAGCATCATGAGCAGAATTAAAGCTACTTTTGACTCTTATTGTCGTAGACTGTTTAGGATGTGTACAAGTGTAATTTGTCTCAGTTTTGTCTTTAATGACCAAGCTTTTTAGCTGTATATGACATGTAAGCTTGGGTGTGTACCTTGTTTTTCTTGTTCTAAATGTGCAGAAATATGTTTAGTGTGGCAGTTCTAATGTGTCTCATCTCAGTCTGTTGTATTGCACTAAAATTTAGGGAGGGTCAGATGCAGTCTGGAGCAAAGATAAAAGCACAAATCTGGGTTTTGAGATTTGTTTTACAGTCTTCATGTTAATTATTCATAACCTGAGTTGAGGATCTGTCAGTTCTGACCTGCGACTGTAACTCTTGTTTATTAGTAATGAAATAAGAATGGGAACAAGGACTAAATACTTCATTATGTAGAATTACAGCAAATATCTGTAAAATGTGACACACTCTATAACAACTGTTAGTGTACATGGTAGCCTTATGTGACTGAGAGACGCTTCTGAAGCAGAAGGTGCATTCTCCGCTCTTCGGTGTAAAATGTCTGTCCCGTGCTTTTGACATAAATTCTTCTTTCCCATGTTGGGATTTGACCTAGAGGGTTTCGTGTGCATGCAGGAATATTACAGTTTTGATTGCGCACGTAGATACTGTGAGTAACATTGTCAGAAAAAAACCCACACTTCTTGGTTATTGCTGAGTACTTAAGGCTCTCTGATGAATGCAGTGTATTTCAGGCATGGGAGGACCTCCTTGATGCCATCTGCATATGTTGATATCATCTTGTACTGAATGGGCTACGTAAGCACTTCTGCAGTGTTATCTTTTCAAATTGGTTGCAGGCTAGAAACTTAAGCTTCTCAGAATTTTTTTCAAGTATGGGAACCACAAAAAATGTGGCTTCAGTATTGCTAAAAACATTAATTTACCACATCTATAGACTTTGAAGCTGCTTTCTTTCCCTGTGTTTAAAATGTAAACTGTGCTCGCTGTAGAAGAGCGAGTATATTCTAACTCATGGAAAGCAGCTGTACTTCTGTCATCAGTAACTGATGCCCAAGGAGAATCTTTATCATTCAGTTTCCATGAGTGTTCTGGATTCTACTACCATTTGGCTTCTGCTCAACAGCCTTTTCTTGTAAATAATGGGATACCTTCCACACAGTGATTTCCTGTTTTCCATAGTGTTACTGAGGGAGCAGTGCTGCTCCCACTGCCAATGACCGAATTATATAATCAAACCATTTTAAAGTGTAGAGGTTGATACTGTGCTGGCTTCACTTAAAATTCTTTGCAGTTGTAAAGTTAATCACCCACATACTTTTAGCACTGACATATATTACAAATAGGCATCATTATGTTGCATTACTGTCAAACTATGTCAGGCTTTTAATTGATGTGTCTGAGCTTTATTCAGGCTTTTGATTAAAGCAGAGGGGTTTTTCCAACTGCCTGCTGATTGTCTTGAACCTGGTCTTTTTCCATTAGGGGAGACGAGTTACTCAGTTCTGCTGCTAGTTTGCATAGATGAAACTGTTGAGAACAGGTCATAGTAATGGATAGAGCGTTGGTACCTGTCAGCTGCAGTGTGGCGGTTTCAGGAAATGACTGATGCTTATTGTTTTTCTTTTAATGCAGAAAATGCCTGCGTTCTCTTTGCTATCTCCCTCCTCATGTTCACGATCAGTGCGATGATGGTGTATGGTGCAATTGCTGTAAGTATATTTATAGTCCATGTTTTTAAACTTGCTACTAGAATTTTTAACTAAATACCTTACTGTCTGATGGTTTTTTTTTCTTCTTAGCATCGTGTAGGCTGGCTGATCCCATTTTTCTGTTACCAACTCTTTGATTTCGTGCTCAGTTGTCTTGTTGCCATCAGTTCTCTAACTTACTTGCCCAGAATCAAGGATTACCTGGATCAGTTGGTAAGTGTTTGTTCGGTGCAAGCTGATATTTTACACTTGAAATTCAAGTTTGGTTTAATTGGAGAAGTGACTGAGTTGTAGTTACCTTCCTGTGCATAAGAAAGAGGAATTTGGACTGCAGCAGCCATAGGGGTGACTGTAATGGTGGTTACAAGAATGAGAATTTATTGAATGTGGAAGGGCCTTAGGTGTCATTGCTCCCTAAAAGGAGAGCCAGGGAGAGTAAAGAAATAATTGGATGGGAGTTGTTGGCTTAAACTGTCTTTGCTACATTAGCACTTGAAACAAGGATGTTTGTAACCCTTTAAGCCATGTGGTTCTGTGGCAGGTTTGTAACTGCAGATTAAAAACGTGTTGACCCTTATTTGGTTGGGAAGGGGAAGAAAAATATGGGTAAGAATTTATATGATGTAGGGTCCTACAGTACTATGGTATGAAATATGAGATTCTGAGGGTTTCTTTTTACATTCTATATGGCACTTCTAATTTTGCAACAATACCTTTTAAGGAAACTGTAATGGGAGTTTTCATGAACACTGCCTGTCTTATAACTGCGGGAGGACTCGGTGGGTAGAAGACCCTGTCAGTTCACAGGGTTCACAAGCTCTTTTTTGGGTAGTGTTTAGATGTTTACAAGTAGATGTTTTAAAGAAATCTTTTTTTAAACCAGAGATAAGCAAAGAGCAGTATTTTTTTTTTCTTTGGCTCTTCTGAAGTTTGGGGGCAACTTGTTGCATTTCTACTTTGCATACGTTTATGTTACTGATTGGACTGATAAGAGTTAAATACTGTCATTACAGAGTTACTAAGTACAAATGCTTGCTTCAGCTGTTAAAAATGAAATTTGATGGCTATCTGTATTAGCACGAGATTGAGGAAGTGAGGAGAGACACAGACAACACCTAGTTTCTTGCCTATGTAGTGACCCTTTTCTGTAGTGTCCTGTTCTTGCAGGACAGAGGCAGGGTAAATACTGTATTTTGTGGGAGGGTGAAGAAGAAACTAATAAAGGGAATTCTTTTTGTTGTTTCTGGGGGAGTATTTTACACAAGAGTTTATTTCATTTGGAGTGAAATTTGGATGTCCTATCGTATTTGTGACTGTATACCATTCATGCTTATCTTTTTCTTTTCTCTCCCTTCCCTATATATATTTATTTTTTTAACCTAGCCGGATTTCCCTTACAAAGATGATCTCCTTGCCCTGGACTCCAGCTGTCTCTTGTTTATTGTTTTGGTGTTCTTTGCTTTATTTATAATCTTAAAGGTAAGTTAAAACTTAAGCATATATCTTTTTCATGAGTTTCTATATTAAGATGCTATCAATCAGAGTTAATTCGCAATGCTGAACTGAGAACTCAGCTGACTTCTTAATGCTAAGTTGAGAACTTTGAGCAGAATTGTTAGGATGTTCAATTACAGCGTAACTTAAGTCTTGCATTTTGTGAACTGGTGTCTTCAACTAGCTTGTTAGTATAGTGGAACATGTTTATGCAGCTTTGCCTTTCCTGAGTAGGAAATGGGAGTTCACAGAGACTTCAAATACCATCTTTTTGCATATGTACAGATAAACTTAATATTTTTATTAAGCTGGTAGCAAAGCAATATTGAGTTACTTCAGGTTTTAAAAAAGTCGTCTTGTGCCTAACAAATCAGGGTGCATGTTTTGGAAGGAGGAAATTCAGAGCTGCATCTTTCTTCTTACTGAAGGGTGATATTACTAGTTACTTTCTTTTTGAAGATCTAAATACAGAGGCATTCATTTGAATTACAAAAACTGTTGTGCAGACAAAGCATATTAGAGAAATGAGTTGATAATATACATTGGCCATGACAATATTCCTTTATTGCATTCAGATTGAATTTAAGAAAAAAAGTCATGAAAAAAGGAAGTGGAACCCTGATACAGTAGATGATAACTTGTATTGATGGGGAAATTCAATACCTTGTGCATAACTAAGTGCTAACTTGCCAGTGAAAAACTGAGAAATGTAATCCTCATCAGAGCATGACAGTATGTCTTTCAACAGCAGTTAATGTTGACTTAATGTCCAGGCTGGCTTTCTCCACCATCTTCGCCTTGCCAGGAGTTTGTGCCCTCTCCTTCACACTGGTAGTTGGATAAGTAGGAATGTTAACCAAGGAATGAGTGGGAGCGTGCTGCTGGCCTGACCCCTACCACCTCTATCTCCTGGCATGTTTGGACTGACATCCACAGAAGCATAATTCAGTTGGGGATTAATTTGATTGGCACTGCTGAGGCAGATAGAGAGATTAGTTAAATAGATCTGTGAATTCTTTTGCTAAAACCTGTGTGGTTCATCCTCTCTGAGTCACTGTGACAGCAAAGCTAAATGGGGAACAACATAGGTATGTGACTGAATCTGTGAAATAGCAGCTGTTCCCCAGATAGGGAATCACAGAATCAAATTGGAAAGAACCTCTAAGATTATAGAGTCCAACTGTTAATGTGGCACTACCAAGTCTACCACTAAACCACGTCCCTGAGTGCCACATCCACAAGTCTTTTAAATATCTCCAAGGATGGTGACTTCACCACTTCCCTGGGCAGCCTGTTCCAGGGCTTGACAACCCTTTTAGTTAATGTCTTTCTAATACGCAACCTAAACCTCCCCTGGTGCAACTTGAGGCTGTATGTATCAACCAAGTTGGTTTATGCTCCTTTTTGTCTAATGACTATAATCCAGCATCTAATTTCTGATTCAGCTAATGCATATGAGGGTTTTTAAAAAGAGAAATCTCTCTTCTTTCAGGCATATCTAATTAACTGTGTATGGAACTGCTATAAATATATCAGCAACAGAAATTTGCCAGAGATAGCTGTGTACCCTGCTTTTGAAGCTCCTCCACAGGTAAAGCCTCTCTGACATAAAAAGGAACCAGTGTTGTTTAATTTTGCAGTAGAAAACCATAATTCATGTTTACAAGCCTTGTGCAGCTTCTTAAAGACTGGAAAGATTAAAAAATTAAAGCAGCTAATGTTACACTGGGTAACAATACTTGGGTATGTTCTTACAGTGCATAAAGTAGGAGGTTTTATGGCGAAAAGTCTTTAAATGTTTTTCTTGTAGTAGAGTGAAGTTTTCAGAAGGCATCTGTCAAAACCTTCCTTGCTTTGCAAAACCAAGAGGCAGTGGGGTGGAACGAATGACCTAGGGTTAGGTAGAGAAGAGCAGTAAACTACTCCTGCCCCTTCTTTCACTTCCTCACTAGCTTACTAGGAACAGCAGTTAAATTCTTAGAACATTTACCTCCAACAGTTATTAAGCTGCTGATGGAACTTGTGGGTTTTGGTCTTGGGTTTGTTTTTTTGGTGGTTGGTAGTTTGTGTTTTTGTTTGGTTTTTTTTTTTTGTGGGGGGGGTGAGTGTGTTTGTTTTTGGGTTTTTATTCCTTTTTTATTTTTTAAATAAACTTTCTGCATTGATCTCTTAAAAATCTCTTCTCTTTAGTATGTGCTGCCAACCTATGAAATGGCAGTGAAGATGCCGGAGAAGGAACCACCACCTCCCTACATACCTGCCTGAAGCAGTTACTATGTTAATTAACATCTGTACCAGCTTCCTGGGGGTTTTGTCTTTTAATCTTGCAAAACTGCTTAAGTAATAGAAATATTCAGGGCTTTAGGAGTAAACTGTTCTGTTTAAAATACATTTGATATAAACTTACTAAGCAAAACACATCTGGGAATGATTTTGTTTGCTTTAATTTTTGTTCTCCTTAATGCTCTTAAACATTTTATCGCCTTGGGGCCTTATACTGCAACGACTTATGCATGTGACTAACTTGTGGCTTTTAATAATACCAATCAAGCCATCCATGATTGAAGTTAGATACAATTATAAGCATCTGCAGGATCGTGCCCTTAATTTATATTAATTTTTTTGTAAAGTAGTTCATAAAGACAATCTGATCATGCAGCAAAATGACAGTTTGCCTTTATCCAGTTTTTGGAGGGGAGGGGGTTTGAATGTGGTATATACGTGACTTTTTTTACTTTGCACTTTTCTCATGTTATCTTACCTTTATTGTGGGGTGGTTTTTTTGTTTGTTTGTTTATCTTATGTCTTGAAACATAGTATTTTTCACAAAGAAGTAAGGGTGGCACAGGAGTTCTATTACAATGTGCTGTGAATGCAAGAAAAATAGAAATGTGGAAGATGGTTGCATGCTTCTAATCTTACATGTATTTTTCCTCTTTGTGATAAATGATACTTAAATAAATCTTTTATGAAATGTTTATCACCTTGTCTTGGTTGATCTGTTTGTATGGGTTTGGTTGTGTTTTTTTTTTTTTGAAGGGCTTCAGTGTACTGATGGTTCCACATACATGCAGTTTAATGAACACTGGCTTACTACAGGTTTAGTGGTTCATCTGTGTTCTTCAGCAGAAGTCTTCTGGAGAACATGGATTCCTTTTACTGTATAAAGTTGTATTGCAGCTTTTGCAGTTCAAGTACTTGGTTGTCTTCTACTTGACTGGTTGCTACTTATGCATAAGCTGGGAAAAGGGAATCTTACTGGAGGCTTCTAGCCCTTGGGGCAAATTTAATGTCTGATGAGCTGAGGTGTTAAGAGCAGGGCAGATACCCAGTAGGTCTGCAACACTATTTACACTGGAAAATGTCCAGAATTGCTGGACATATGCCATAACCTAAGATATGTTCTTCTAAAAAGAAATAAAAAAACCCCCAAAACAACTCAGCCCAACTACAAACAACTTTTACTGTTCCTCCTCTGTGTGAGAGGTATAAGATGATAATGCATCTGAAGAAAAAAAATTTTTTACTTCAGAAGATAAAAGGGATCTGGGATTAAACTCTGAAAAAAAGGATTCCAATTGCTACAGCATACAGGTTGTTGATTATTCCCATCTGAGTGTGTACCTCCTTCCTCTCCCCCTGGAATGTTTAAATGTGCCCTGTGTGGATGTCATGCTATCAGTAATAGTTTCCTTAGTTTTACCTAAGGTGCCATCTCTGAGAGCACCTCGATCTGTGGTGCCACTGTTCTGGCAGTGCTCTGCCCTTCCACTTACCCTGTGCACCCAGGCGTGTTGGCAGCTGTGCTCGTTTCCAAGTTCTGAGGAACAGCACAGAACTGGGACTTACCAAGAGACTCTAAAAAGAGGGATTCTTTAGATGCTGGCAAAGACTGCTGAAAGGAAACTTCTGGGGGAGCTGAAAAAACACTTTATTTTCATGTAATCTAAATGACACATTAAACTACTGGGGAGGGGTTGGATATTCAAATACTGATCCCAGAGCATATCCTCTGGCCTGCATCCACTTGCACTGAGGAGGGTTTGGTGTTTTAGAGAATGGAGCCAAAAGCCTCTTCCTTCTTTAGCTGTCTGACCATGAGTGGGCACAAAAGGAACTTGGAAGTTGCTGGATAGGGGTGGAGGGCTCTTGCCAGAGGAGTGGGTGTTGAGACTTCCCTAAACATGGGTGGGTGACCGTAGGGGTGGGCAGTATTTGACAGCAGCAGTGAACTTTGTATTGGGTTTGTGCATGCAGACTTGCTAAGAGCTGCAGCCTCCTCTAAGCAGACAAATGCTGTTGTACTCCATGCCCCCCCCCCCCCCTGCGTTTCTCTTTTGGGGTGGGGCCGACTCCCCTTTCCCTGCCTTTATATTGTGGCGCTGTCAGTTT
>JANIJG010000496.1:0-17074 GCA_024611175.1 Megaceryle torquata | reverse complement strand
GAGGGGGGGGCTCACACGTAAAAAAAAAGAGGCCCGGGGGGGAGAACAACCCGGGGGGGGGGGGGGGTGGGGAGGGACGGGCGGGGGGGGGGGGGGGGGGGGGGGAACACCTGCTTCAAAGCACCCCCTGCATTTGGGTCCCCTCCCATCCCAGCGCCCACTCCAGCAGCACTACATGCAGATCCAGCACCAGTCAAACTCCTATTTCAGCAAGGCTGCCTGTGTAGGACACTGCAGCTTGTGCCTGGATGTATCCATCCATCCATCCATCCAACTCTAAAGCCTTCTGCAACCCGCCCTCAGCAGCTCCCCTTTCATTTGGCTCCAGCCACATAAATGCACCAGCCATTATTTCCATGGCGTGCGAGCTGAAAGGCGTTTGCTGCAGCAGTACACTGCAATATATGGGATATAATGGGAACTAAATCCACTGCCCATTCACCTCCACCCAGGGAGAATGGCAACACTGACTGCACAGGGGGAATTCAACTTCACCTGTTTAACACCAGCTTTGATCCCTTCCTACCCATCACGTCTCTTGTTACTGCAGCTCAAGGCCATCCTGGAATTTTATCTCTATGGACAAATCACACCAGACTGCCCAGGAGAAGCTGATAAGCAATAAACGATCAGAGTCTAAATATCACAGTGACAACATTAAATATTAACACCCTGCACAAGCAGCAGGATTGGACATGCAGAATCTCTCACAAATTCAATGACAAAATCATACACCACACAATGTACCTCATGGGAAGGTACCCTATGGCATCAGGAAGAGGCAGAGAGTTACAGCCTTTTTCCTTTTTAGATCAACAGCTACACTATTGACATGCCACAATCAAGGCTCTGCCTTTCCTCACAAAACAGACCCCGCTCCAAACATAAGCACCTTCAAGATTAGAGACAAAATCTTCCGCCATTCCATGTTTGGTGTTGCTGGCAGTGAGAGCCAGCTAAGCCTAGCTTTGGGCTGGAGAGCACTGGAGAGCGCCTGCAAATATTTTACTTCAAATACACTCAGACCCTCTCACTCACTCCACCATGAGCTCTTGACATGTTTGCTGAATTCCCAGCTCTCACCTTCCATTTGCATTTTAAGGCTTTGTTCCCACACCCTAAACCCCTGGCTCTCCTACAGCATCTCCAACCCCAAGAGCCGCATCCCTGGCAATGCTACATCCTTCTCTGTGTCTCTGTAAAGCCAGAGAAAAGTTATGGGGCCATGGCTACCCACCACACAAAACTTGGAGCAATGAAAACCACAAAACCAGGATGAAGATTAGGCTCTTCAGTCTGCAGATAGGAGTAATTTCGAAGGAGAGATTGAGAAGATTTAAATATAGAGATTGCTTTCCCTGAGGATGCTGCTCAAGATATTTAAGAGCTCAGGTTTTACACGGCATGGATTTCCTTTGGCACTGATGCAGAACTCCCCACCTCAGTTCTCCAGGCAGCAATCCCTTCATCAGGCTGTCAGGGAGTGCTGAGTCCCGTTGGCTAACACAGGGCCCATTGGCGACCACAGGCCTCACCCAGGAGCTAAATCAGGGTGTCGAGGGGCTGGAGTTTATCCTGAGCTTTCCAGATGCAACAGCACTTGGCCACAAATCATTGTAACCTTGCAGGTCCATGCAGTGGGAAACAAAGAGGCCAGCTAACTTCTTAATAGATTACTCCTGGGGATGGAGGGCTGCTCTCCGAAAGCCCAGCTCTGGCTAAGACCAGACCGCAGCACACACCACATGCAAAACCAAATTCTCAGAAGATCTTTGAGGAACACCTGCCACCCTCCCCACCATTCCCACCACTACCGGGGGATCTCAAATGGAGCTGCCACTCCCTGTGACTTCCCAGCAGCATGGCCAAGGAGCTGCTCCCAGACAGGGGTACAGGTAGGCACCCAGCAGCCCAACAAGAGATGGGCAAGTGCCAGGCATGACTGGACCTCACTAGCCTGATGCCAGAGGAAGCAGAGATGGGGATGAGCAGACAACCCCCAAATAAACAGCTTTATCCTGAGATCCAACCCTGGCAGGCACCCATCACACGCCTGAATATCTGTAAAGGGAGGCCAAGGGGTGGGAAATGATGTTAATTAAAGTTTTAATTACTGTAACCAAACGAGTAGTATAATTACTTTATTCTCATGGAGACTTCAAACTGATTAAGGACCACGTGCGCAATCTTTGGGTTGATGTGGTTTTTAATTAAATGTACCGTCAAAACGGTGAGAGGGGTGGGCAGGACGATGGCTCAGCCCTGCCTGCTCCTGACTAGATGCCCCCTGGAAACCTCATGTGCGGAAGGAGCCCAGGCTGGCAGAGACACCAAGGTCAAGGTCAGCAACCAGTGTAAAAGGTCAAAGACAGCTGCCTTGGAAAGACTGAAGCTGATAGGATGCACACGGGCGTCTAGAAGAAGCAACTCTCCTATACACTGGCCTTCACCTTCACATTCCACAAAACATCTACCTTTACAAACATCTCCAAAATAACTCCACATGGGCCCTGAAAATATTAATGAACTGGTGCTGCCAACTGGAGGGAATGATTAAAAAACAATTTCACAAAGGTATACGTTTCAAATAGTAATAATACTAAAAGACAAAGCAGTAGAAATTAAATTCCCAGTCCCCTACCTCAAATAAATAGTATCAGAATTTGAAATGAGACATAATTACCCCAGCAAGGTTAAAGCTGCTAATGCACACAGAATACAGAATCACCATCCATCATAATCATATCTCATATCACAGCCATTATTTATAATTAGGAGGCACAGTTTAAAAAACACATAAAGACGCCCATGCAATGCAGTAATTCTTCTGTTATTGCTCCTAGAGGGCCAATCCTGCTCCAATTTGTGGAGTCCAGGATCTGGCAAAAGTAATTCCCCAAAAATCCCCAAAAGTCATTCTGAAAAAGCATCTCACCAGCAGTCCTGCCTAAGCACCAGGCTAGCAGCAGCAGGACACAGACCAGCTGCACTGGGCCCTTCCTAGACATTTCAAACCCAAGTAACCTCACAAGGCATCCAGGAAGTCCTTCTCCCTTAACTATATTGAATTTATATTTTTGATTCCCAAGCTCCAGTGCAGGAAGAGTGGAGCTGAGCAGATGCTAGAGCCACAACCTGTCTCAGTGAGGCCATGGTGTGCAGGCAATGACTGGCCTGAAGAGTTCTACCCAGGCTTTCTCCTCTGCTGGGTGGTTTTTGGTTTTTTTTTTTTTTAACCTATTTTTAAAACCACAGAACGAGTTATAGCAAGAGCTAGGGAAAACAAAAGCTAACCCCAGAGCTGCTGAAAGCTGCCCTCCTCTGAAGCTCAGGCTTTGCAGACTGCCCCCGTGTCCCAGTGAAATATTAACAAGCTCCCGGCAAAGCAGGAGGAAATTACGCTTAACATATTCTGGGGAAGTCTGCAAATGGCAGTGCCTACACAGCAGAGCCCAGCTCTAGTGGGACCTATGTCCAAATCCCTTCTCCTCCCAGCAACAAGGAGCAGCAAGACTGCAGCCCCACGGGGACATGCAGTAGTTCCACTGCATGTGTAAGCACTGAAGCCAGAGCAAAGCAAAGCCCTTGCACAGAAAAGCACAAGCACTAGGATGTGGTTTTGTACCCTTTGGTGGTTAAAAAGCAACAGTGGTTGGAGAGGGTGTCCTGGGGACACAGAGCCTAGGAGGGGCTGAGGCTACAGTGAAAGGCCCTGGGATAAGACCACAGAAAGGACAAACACATACGTAAATCTAAGCTACGGTGGTTTTGGAGATGGAAAAACAAGTTGGGATAGGGACAGGGGAGGGCTGAGTCACGGCCAGAAAAGCACAAGCCCCAGGCAGAACAAGCTCCCCTGCTCGCTCAGCCCTGCCGCTGGCTGCGAGCAGCCCAAGGCAAACAGCCGAAGTCGGCTCGCCCTGCCAGTCCCATGACTGTTACTCACAAGCAGAGCTGCACTTTCTCTGAAGTTTCATTAAGCTGTAAAATAAGAAAAACCTACAAGGAAAAATAACCAAACCCCACCAAAAAAAGCCAGCTTGCAGATGTACATACAGAAGCACACTCTCCAAAATCTAGGAAACACATTTCTATGAAGGTTGCAGCAAATACAACAAAAGGCCAGACGAAGCTTCCAGCCACATTCCCCCTTCCTCCGTGCCTGTGGCACGAGAGGCTGATGGGCATGGGGAGTAGCTGGCTAAGCCTGACTAGTGCAGAGAGAGGGGCTCTGGACAGAGCAGCACTCTGCTCTTGCCACCACAAAAGGGGACAATGAGCCTTTCTGGGGTTTAGAACCTGACCTGGCAGCCAGCTCTCCAAGGCGGGTTATTTTCTCCACCACTGCTGTGCAGTGGGTATCAAGACATGATAAATGATCGTTCTGACTGCTGGGGCAGCAAGTAGGGTACATGGAGCATCTCCCGGACTCCGCCTGAGCATTTTCCAGCTCTTCCTCTGTTTCAGACAGCTGGCACTCTACCCAGCATGCCAAGGATCAGGCCAGACTTGCAGGATCAGACAAGTTTGGGGAAGTCCACCTCATGATACCAGGAAGGCGATGCTCCCCACAGAGTTATGGAGGGGAATTACTGCAAAGCCAAAAGGGACTGGCTGATTTCCACACAGCTGGTGCCTCCCCAGGCCCTGAAATGGCCATCAGCACCTCACCGGGCCCTGGCTGCCATCCTTCAGCCATCCCAGCCCCGATGGCACGTGCCAGAAAGACTTTTAACATTCATGCCGGCAAGTTTACCACAACCAAAAGGAGCAAAGAGAGGAGGTGGTGCTTTGCAAGATCATGCAGAGGATCACTCTTTGCCCTTCCAAGTGTTGAAAACTAATCTCCCCCTTCCCCCTTTTTATCCCATTGAAAACTTGACAGAACCTCCTAGTGCTTTGCAGTTGAAATTGGCAGGTCTTAAATTAATTGACTGCAATTTTACACAGCAACATGTTTAGCTGCGAGCTGGCCTGCAGCCCGCTTGGCTCGCCACCACTCCCCAGACACTTTTCAAGCAACCTCCAAAACTTCATAACACATCTAAGGCGAGGCGAACAGGCTGCCAACGTGACCCACTCCCTGCCAAAAATGAGCTCTGCCCCCCCCGACCCTGCTCCAGCTCCTTTGCTGTTTTCTCCCACTCTTGTTAATGGCTTCGTAAATTATTCTCATCATCTCCAAGGATTTTTGCTCCTCTAAACGGCAAGGAGCATGGGGCGGGCTAGGTTACAGGCCCGCTGCTTTGCCATGGAAACGGCAGCAATGGGACCAATGTGCGCAACAGGGGCAAGAAAAGTCAGTTGTTCGTTGGGTTTTTTTTAATTTTGATCCATCCTGACACATTCCCGCTCTCCTTCTTCTAATGCCCTGAAGGATGAAGCCTAAAGCAAAAGACCACAATGCAGTGGCAGGTATGCGGTGTCCCCATCTGGGGCTGGGCACTTGTGGTAATGCAAGAACACAAAACCTCAGTGCCCAGAAATGAGATGGTGCCTGCAACCCACCCGAAAAGCCACTGCGCTCTTCTTCAGAGAGAGTCTGAGCTGGCATCACCACTCACACAGAGCCTGTCTGCAACCCAACCCCCAAAACGCAGGGCTGGTCCCGGCTCAAGGTCTCCAAGCCTCCCCGCGAGCTCCCGCGAGATGCTGCCGCCGCCTCGGCCAAGCACGAGCCCCAGCGATGAGTCAGCCCCAGCTCCCAGCCCTAATCTAATCCCATCCCCGGTGCCGGGCGGCTTTCCAGGGCATGTCCGCAACATGAAAGGCGTGCTCTTGCCGCGCTGCCGGGTCGAGAGCCGGAGGAGGAGAGGGGAGGATTGCTCCGGCTCTGCCGAGGACTTGGGTCGAGCAGCTGATGCTCCGCGAAAGCCAAACTGGGGGTGGGTTGTTTGTGTGATATCATTGCTTGCACAAACAGAAACATCCTGTATGTGATTAAGAGCCTTTATGAAAAACACACCAGTGCCGAGTCCTGCAGCTGGGGCCAAAGGTACGGCTGCGGCTGGAAGGCAGCACGCGGCAGGGCTCTGCTCTGGGGTGAGCAGAGCTCTCGGGCAGATTCGGGCAGTCTCAGCATCCCAGGGCTGTTTCAGACCACGCACAGAGACAGACAACCCCCCTAGGAAATCTTCTCCTCCGTAAACTCATTTTTTTCATGTCATATTTTTCTCTCCCCGTGCCCTCACTTGTTCTAGGGAGCAAGTGGCACGACAGTGTTACCAACAGCCCAGAACCCTGCATGGGGAGAGGCAGACAAAGTGCTAACACCACTCTGAAGAATTAATTCTTTCCTTTATCATCTTCTGCCCCAGAATATCACAGTACTCCGTGCATGCCTATAACTTGCTCCTCCTTTTGGCTGCAGGCATCACCATCTGCAGATGGCACAGAGGAGAAATGGGCAGTGCAGGCAGGAGAAGCAAACTGACCACAGTCCACCCCCCTCAAATAAGGGAGGACTCCAACTACTGCCAAAATCCAGGACTTGCCTGGACTTGTTCGGCCATCACCTCCACAGCCCCTGCCCTCCAACTCCAGCAGAGCTGCCTCTGGGGAACAGCGCCAGGAAAACACATGCTTTTGTTTAAAGAGCACAGGCTGAGGAGGGGAAAAAAAAAAAGGCACTTAAACGTTACACACACACAAAAAAAAAAAAGAAAGAAAAAAAAATTGAAGTTTTGAACTTGTTTCTCTTTGGCAAGGTTCAAAATAGGGCAAGGTTTTGTTTTTGCTGGGAGGCTTTAATAAATAAATAAATACATAACTTTATTTCATCCAAACCACCCTTGAAACATTCTTGACATTTATTACAATAAACTTTTCCTGCAATTAATTGCTTCTATACATCTATCATTTTCCTGAAAAACAGCACCAGAAACTCACAAACCATTAAAAATTGTAAGAAATGCTTTCTCAATCTCTGTTTCTCCCTGCTCATGAGCATAAACAGAATCAGGGAGGTTAGGGAGGTCAGAAACAAGAGTTTTAACTCAACAGCCCTGGTCCAGTGAAAGCTGCCACCCACAGCAGGGACACTGAGGGCAAGACCTGGAGCTCGCTAGATGGTCACAGAAATACTCCAGCTCTGCAGGTACACAGTACCACCTTCAACACCGACTCAGAAACACACAGTGGGCCAAGCCTCGGCAAAAAAATCATGTTCTCAGGGATTTGGGCTGGACTTATAACCAAGGATTTCACAGCACAGTGGTGAAAATGCTCACACGAGTGCAGCAGCACACGGCAGGGGGGGTGGGAATGAAGCCGAGCAGAGGTGAGTGGAGATGCTTCCATCCCAGGAGGAAGGCACCGACAGCCACCTGGGCAGATACGGTGCTGGGGAGGGTCAGAGCTGTTTGTGTGCTCTTTAATTGCTTCCATTTCCAAAATGAAACACAGGTCTCATTTCAGCAGCCCAGACAAGCAGGCACTGGGTGGAAAGACATCCCCAATTGAGATCTGAAAGGACAAGGCTGCCAAGGGGAAGGCGAGCCATGATGTCAGACTCCGTGAAGGGGCACAGAGGAAGCTCTTCCACCTCTCCTTAAGGTGGTGGAACACAGTTGTTCACCTCTGGGATCAGTGGCTAAAGAGGAGACTAAGGGCTTGGGACACACTCAAGGCACCCCAAGGAGAATAACCCCCAGGGACCATGGGTAGTAGATGAGACTCCAGGCTGTGCCAGCCCTGACACACCCTCTGGCCAGAAACGCTGACACTGCCAGAAACGCTGACACTGCCGCACAACCGAGCTACCACAATTTAACGAGCCTGCCTGCAGATGAGCCGCGGTACAGCACCGTCACATGGCCTGCCCTTGGCCACCAAGGTGAATCACACTTTGAAACTCATGCAACCACATTTCCCCCACTATTTCCTTCCCCTCCATCCCCATGCCAAAGAGATTAATTTTTGCTCTCTTTTAGAACAAGAAATTGCCAGAGGCAGAAGCCAAAGCTCTCACATCCCACATGGAAGATGACTCGTCCCCCTGGGAGAAGAGCCCAGCCCAGGCATCTTATTCCCAGGTTATTTGCTCCAGCCACAGGCTCGCATTTTCCTGTCAGCAGATTTGGGGGGGTGGAAAAGAGAGGCAGGAAGGAAACCCCCAGCTGAGACAGAGAGTGTTTATCTCACCTGCTAGAAGAGAAACACATCTTTAATTTTAAACGCTAAGCGTAAAAACAGATCCCTCGGGGCTCATAAACATACCAGAAAGTGAGGAAGAGTAACATGGAGAAACCCTGGGGAAATAAACGGCAAATTCAATTTGGGAAGTTTCCACCCCTCATAAGGGGTGGGAATCAGCTGGCACAGGCCACACAAGCAAGGAGCAGGTTTTGGGTCTTTTTAAAGGACTGCTCATTTCTCACAAAAACCATCACATGCATCACCCCCGCAGGGAACTGAGCGCGGTGGCAGAGAGCCCAGCCCCATCCAGCACCTCCATCCGGGGCACAGAGGTTGCTCCGCTCCCTCTGCCACGAGCGCTGCCGGTACAGAGCACACCGTGGGAACCTGCTGTCTGCGGGTATTTTTGGAAGCTTTTAAAGAAAAATAAATGCATACAGATACATATATATATATTTATATACACGCATACACATCAAAACTACGTAATATTTTTCCTCCGTGAATTTTTTCAGTTGCATTTTGCTCAGCAGTTACCATTTAATTTTTGACCACCACCAAAGGAAAGCAAAAAGCCAGGGAAGCCACAGAACAGCCAGATGACGATCCAGCTTCCAAGACCAGCAGACCTGTTGCCTTCACAGCTACAAACTGCTCTACAGACACCTCAAGCTTGCCTGTGAACACACCTGCTGAGCCTAAAATACACCCTTGGAAGGATTTTGCAGCACTGTTTAGTGAAAAGTTAGCTTTAATTCACGTCTAGGAAAAGCATCAGCAGTTACATGACTTTGGTGGAGCTCAGGTTTTGGTAGGGGTTGCTTCTGGGAGGATTGGGAGGATGCAAGATGGCCGCATGACTCTCTGCAGGTGAGAGGAGCCCTGCTGGAGACACATGGATGCCAGAACCAGGGGTCCCATTTCCCACCTCAAAGATGACAACATCCATGTGTCTCCAGCTCCCTCCTCCCTGAGCTTTACCAGAGAACACTCACAGTAAAATCATCTACATGTATATTTTAACACCATCTTTTCACCCACCACTGCCCCAGCTCCCACCCACGTAGCTCCAAAGGTCCATCACGTCTGGAAAAGACAATGAGTTGTCCCCACAAAGGTAAGGAAGCCCCTTACCAAAACAGCCACCCAGCCCAGCAAGTAGAACTGCCTCCAGCTACAGCAGCATCAGGTTTGTTCTGTGGATGTCGACACATAATTAAGATCTACGGGGCTCTGTCAGTCACGGAGGGGAAAGAAACAGCAGGGAAACCTCTCCTTGACATGTTACCAGCATCAAGGCGCCCGAGGGATACTGGTGGGGTGGCATAAATCCAATCTACCCCTGGAGCAAGCAGCAGGGCTCTCCACCATCCAAACTGCCTTTTCTCACTTCCTTTGCAAACCATAACCACCCCAAAGACAAGCCTGTACTCTCTCAGCTCAGCATCACTCCTAACACTTGCTACAAAGGGAATAGCCTAATTTAACAGCCCTATGGATATTGCAACCCAGGGTGATGTGGCAGAGATATTTGCTGTGAAGAACTAGAACTGCATGCACAAGAAATGGGATGCTCCATCCTCTGAGGCTTTGACCTGGCACCCCAAAGGAGGGGCTGGTGTAGGAAAGCACATTTACACAGGTCTCCTCGCCCCTGAGGAGAAGCCCTCCAGGATGCAGATCCAGCCCAAGGAAATGGCTCCTCTCCCCCTGCTACACTCTGCCTACTGCTTGCACTTGCCCAGACAAGAAGTCTCCAGGAGCAGATGGAGCAGGATGGCCAGAAGCCCTTTACTTGGACACATCCATTGCCAAACCCTCCCCTAGTACCCAGCCCTGGGTGGCAATTCCTGGGCTTAGCAAAAGGCTTCCCCAGAAGGGGGGTCACACCCCCTCTGCTAAGAGGGCTGATGCCAGGACAGGACCTTCCTAGGGCTCCAGAAAAAGGGAGGAAAGGACCAGGGAAAGCAGAGCCTGCAAACAGCAAGCTCCCTCCTGCCCTAAAACACTCTCATCAGGAAAGAGCACACCCAGTCTGGGCAGCAGCCAGACAAACCCCCCTTTCCTACAGAGCATCCACCTTTCCCCAGCTTGTCCCCAAACAGGGACCATCCATCAGGACAGAACGGCATCCCCACTACCCCAGAGCTGCACACAGCCACGCTAGCACACAAATTGCTTCATTAAATGTCGTCGCATTAAGCCAGTTTCATGAATTTAACATTGTCCCTGGACTATTGTTTGCCTGAAAATTAAATTATGGCAACATTTATTGTTTCAACGAGCCTGTCAGTTAGGTATGAGGACAGAGGAAGGGATGTGGGCACAGGCAGGTGATGCCATTTCAGCAGTGGGGCTCCTGCGGGCAGGCAGCTCTGGTCAAGGTGGGAAACACAGCCACAGTTTCCTTCACGGCACAGGGAGCAGAGAATGAAACTAAAGTGCTGTTTCAACCAAAGCTAACCACGGAAAATGTGGAGAAGTGAGCCAAGATGCCCAGGAAGGGAAAGCGTCACTGTTTTGGAGCAGATAAAGGCTCCAGCCAGTCCTAGCAGCCAACAGCCAGCACAGCAGAGCATCATCCCATACCCCTCCAGGCAGCACAGACCCTACCTACATCCACCCGAGGAGCTCAGTGTGGCGCTCCATGGCTTTTTTATCTTTCCAGATTACAAAGCTTTGCCGCATAAAGGAACACTCTAAAAAAATTCTCATTTATTCTTCCTTTTCCCTTGAGCAGCTCCTCTCTGCAGTATCAGAAACAAAGGTGACAACCTTTCGCTTTGTAAAGAAAACCATCAAGCGAAGCGGACTATAAATAGCACCCAAAACTGACCTGCATTCCCAGCCGAGGGGAATGAAATAAAGACAAGTGAATGAACATCTTCAAGGTCAGAGACACTTCCCCCCCACACACCTTTGTTCAAGGCCTGGTAATTTTTAATCCACAAGGGAAAGCAATCCAAAATACATCATTAGGGTTGTAGCTAATAAAAACCATGCAGGTTTTTTTCAGCCCAGTGTCATTTCCTTTACCCGTACAGGGATTATGGCAAGAGGGAGATGCTTCCCCCCGCACCAGCTCTACCACCACGACCCTTCCATGCATCCCCTGCATCCCCACACCGAGCACCCCGGCCATGCCAGATCAGTCCTGGCACAGAGTAACCAACCAATGCTGCCCTCAAGAGCACAAAGCGTGGCAAAATCAAAGTGCTGTCACATTATCCTGCCCTTCTCTGCCAGACTGTAGGGATGCTCCCCATCACCTCAGCCCATCCTCAATCTGCAGAGAGACGGCTTGTCACACAGCACTGGGTCTCTTCTTTCTCTCCAGCTGCTAAATGATATTAAAAGAACTAAGCATCCATTAAATAAAACTTTCCCACTATTGCTTCCCGTGTAAACAATTGCTCTCACTGCCACAGGGAGGTTTCATGACAGTGTCTGTTCCATGGGCACACAAAGAGTGGGGAAGTGCCAGGATCAGCTCTGGTACAGCACAGGCCACCCAGGGAAAGAGCCCAGGGGCCCCAAAATCCGGCACCAAACCCCAAACAATGGCTCTCCCCCTGCCCATCACATCCCCCGCTGCAGCCCCACTGTCCCACTCCAGTCTCGACCCAATTTCAACAACCAAGGAAAGAGAGAGGGGAAGACGTGGGGAAACTGCCCAGCTTGAAAGCAGTTAGGGGGGGTTCAAGAAAGTTTATGCAGTTCCAAGCCTTTCTAAAGCCCAGTGCCATGGCTCTAGCTCCACTGCCCTTTGCTGAGTACAGCTCCCAGGTATTGCTCACCCACAAGGCACAGGCAGATTACCAGCACAGCCCTGATCCCTGCGTTTGTTTGCCCTGTATCACACAGACTAAGCATGACCTGGGCAAGATGCAGGCTGAGCACTCCAGGCCCACTCACAGTGCTTCTTGGGTACTCAGCAGGATGGGGTTTAACTCCTGTTCCACACCCTGACACCCAGCAAGGTCAGCCCCCAGAAGAAACAAGAGCGCAGTCCCAGGGGTCTGCACCCTTATCATCACCCAGAGCCTGCCCCAGCTCCTCCACCGCTGTATTTCACCCCACAATGCCATTTCCATGGGACACCTTCCTGATGCCTTCCCCATCAGTACCAGCCTGCCATTAGCATCCATTCTCCTGCTCTGCTTCAGAAAAACCCATCATTAACAAGGGCAGGGGATAATGGAGGCCAAAGAGCAACTCTTCGGAGCTGGCAATGGCTGACCCTCCCGGCTGCCATGTCTCTACCTGAGGTAGTATTGGGAAACTCGGGGACCCAGGCAACACTGAAATCAGCTTGGCCCCTGCTGAGCACACATCTTCCCTCCTCCAGCAGGCCACAGGCTCAGGGCAAATTCCTCACGAACCATTAAATCTGGGTTAATGGGGCTGCACAAAGGCAAGGCAGGATAACAGCAGGGCCCCTTCCCACCGAGGCATGTACCAAGCCCCTGCCTCCCTGATGAGCTGTGGGACTCTCCATATCCTCCCTCTTCTCCACTGCCTTTGGTGGGAGGCCAGGGCTATTCTCCTACCTGAAAAGCCAAAATTAGTCAGTGTTTGTGACAGTGAATAAGCACAATGGCTACAACAGGAGGGACCCAACAGAGCTGGGGCCTCCCAGCTCATTTCCATCTCAATGGGGTGGCTTTTCACCCTGCCCCCTCCCCATGAGGCCACAACAGAGGCAAGTTCCAAAGCAAGAGTCATGCTCCTGCTCTTCCCAGTGGAACAAGGGTGGCAGGCAGGGGCCACAGCAGCTTCATGCTTCGCCAGCCCCACCAACCTCACTGGCAGGGAGAGAAAACCCAGTGCTCGCTGCCAGCACTGCACACACCCAGAAATGGGCAAGTCCACACACCCCTTTTACTGATGCAAGCCCCCAGTGACTCTCACGCCGAGGTTTACAGAGGCTCAGCATCCCCAGCAACGACCCCAAAGCATCTCTCTTCTTCCTTCTTATCCTTGCACCGCTGAGCCACGGCCATCCCACCCTCACACAGCATCACCACAACAGAGGCAGGACCAGCAACTGCATGCAGACACAAACCCACAGGTTCTTGCTTTTTCCTTTCCCATACCTATTTCCAGGGTGGCAAACCCTGCCAAGGCATGGGCTTGTCTGCAGGGACCGGCCATGAAGGTGATGCTGCTGCGTTTGGCTAGCACAGACCTGTCAACTCCTGAGCATGCCCCATGGGGCAGCACCAGCTGGCTTAAGGGGCTGCCAGGAGGTGTTTTGCCCTCAAACGCATTTTGGGGGGCAATTACAGAAGACAATTTTACAGCCATCAGTCTTTTTGAAGACACGAGGTCTTTGGGATCCACCTCCATCCCCAAGACTCCCAGCTTCTGCAACTCACTGCTCCCCAAAAGTCACCTTGCCCCAACACCAGCAGAGCCCAGCGGCAACGCTGCCTTACCCGCTGGCGGCTCGGCGGCAGACGGAGTGGGCTGATGGATGGGGGTGAGGCGGCACGCTGCCTGTGGGCGCCCGGCGCCGGAGCCAGGGAGAGGCAAGACTGTGCACCGTCAGCATTTTCAGCGGGGAAGGTTGGAGCAGGGCTGGCTGCTGCTGCCTCCCAGGCTGGCCCAGTGCCAGGCTTCCAGCCCTGGCTCACCTGCCAGCTTTGTGAGGAGAACAGAGCAGATGGAGGGGAATAGGGTTATAGCTTGGGAGTCAAAAAGCCTGGGGGCACTAGGGGTGGAAGGAGCAGGATCGGGGTGGGGAGTGGGGAGGGAGGGAACTCCCTGACACCTCCTCTCCTTCCCTAAGGCTGCGTTGAGCACTCTGGAGCATCTCTTAAGAGATCCAGGATTGCAGAAACGTTCATCCCCATCCATCCCACATGAAGCAGAAGCACGAACCCCGATGGCATCCCCCCTCCAGGAGTCACCCGAGGACAGAGCTGGCAGCTGCCTGCAGCCCTGGCCCCGCTGCCCCGGCCAGTCCCCAAGGCCAACGGTTCACAATGAATTTCTAATTGTTTCCTCCAACAATGAGACATCCTGTTCGGAGCCAGGCGGCTCAACAAAGCACAACACCGGCAAGCAGGGCCCCTTCCTGCTGAGCAGGAATGGGGCAATGCTGAGCACCCCCTGCCACGAGCAGGGGGATGGGGAAAGCTCTGCCACCCCCCTCCCCACCACCCCATCCACTTAACATGCCTGCTCTCCAGCCTCTACCTTGATTAAAACAGCTTAACGACTCTAGCAAGAGCTCTCGAGGGGGTGAGGAGCTGCGGAGAGGTATTTGATGGATTCACTTTGGCAACCGTCGGCTACCTTGTCATGCCAATAAAATTATTGCCATTGATTGGGGAGTGGTGTGGACGCATGCTCCGAGCAGCTGATCTTCGTAGCGCAGGCGCCCATAGGGACTGTGTGCATGTGGGGAGGGGACAAGGGGTTCCCAGGGGATGGGATGGAGATGGACCAGGAGAGGGCAGAGGGGAAAAAGCTGGAGGAACAAAAGGCCCTTATGCTGGGCAGCCAGCTGGGAAGAGGCAGCAACACAGGCAGGAGAGGGTTTCCAGGGGCTGCGCTGGGATAGATGCTTGAGGATACCTCAAGGGTCAACAGCTGACATGGCCAGGGCCAAGGGGTTCATGCCCTAAATCTACCCCTGCTCCCCCAGAAAAGCCTGCTGAGGCACAGGCAGTAAGTAGGGTAGCTGACAGCAGGGTCACGAGGGGGGCTGAGCCCTCCCACGCACTTCGGGAGCCGGATTTCACGCGCGGAGACACAAAGGGCCCCTTTTCAGCCAGAGCCGCTTACCCTGAGCACTAAGCAGAGGGCAACACAAAGGGACCTGCAGGGACAGGGACCAGCAGAGTGGGCAGGGAGCCTGACAGCTTCTCTTTCCAGCTCACGTGGACCATGATTAGGTCACACATCATACCTAAGAGGGATACGATGGTAGATTTTATGATGGGAAGAGAGCCAGCAGGCAACAGCAAAAAGCCCCCAGTCAGCAGCTCTCCCTCCCCGCAGCACCTATTTTCAGGTCATACCACCCAGACACACCAAAGATTGTAAATGCACCAGAGCATCTTCCTTCAAAGCTTTAAGAGAACCCTACTCAAAGGAGGTGTCTCCACAGGCTGCCAAATCTAGACCCTTGAAGCACCCCCTTGGCAGGGCAGGGGGCTGCAGGCAGCCCTTCAACCCTTCCCAGGACAGGAGAAGAGCATCATGCCCCATTGTGTAGGGATGGGGATGATCCACTTAGCATTAAGAGTTTATTTATTATTATTAAAGTGGAGAAGCCAAAGAAGCCAGACGTGGGGCCAGTTCAGCTGTGCTTTCCGTGGGAGAGAATAAACAAGCTTCTGCAAGCAGGAGCCCTGGAGGGGAGCAGATCCCCGACGCAGAATTCCCGACTGATGCATTCACACCCGAGGCCAGCCAGTTCCAGGACAAGGCAGGGAGCTGCAGGGATTACAGTGGTGACTGAGCAGCCAGATAATCCTCCAAAAAACAAGAGCTCGGCGGGCTGCAAGGGATGTGTAGTCTGAGGCTATCCTGTCTGGGATGTACTGGCTGCACTGTCCCATGGGCATCCTTAGGCATCTCCATTATTTGGATCCCAGGTGAGGCTGTGGGCAGGAGGGACAGCTCGCAGTCTGCTTGCTCTGCAAGCAGTGGGGGGATGGCAGTGGGCAGGGAGCCAGCAGCTGCTTCGAGGAAGGAGCTCAGCTCACCCCCCAGAAATAACCAGGAGGCACCCAAAAGTGGGTCAACCCACAAGGGCCACACCAGAACTCAACAGAGCCCTGAGGCTTGTTTGCATAACAAGGAGCAGATGGCAAGTTAACGAGTGCAGCCCAGTCTCTGCACTGCACCTCCCAAGATGCCCTACTGCCCCCTCTCAGAGCCGCCAGCCCAGCATGGTGCAGTTACTGGGAGAGGGTTGCACCACCAGCATTATCATTCTTCCCTCTCTCCATACAATGCTTCAAGCACACCCAAAATCGAGTCTTTGGCACACACAGAGGTTGAGAGATGACTACAGGTACAGTGTCACACATGCCTGTCCAGCATATCACTGGGCAGTCTCATTGTAATTACACACGCAGATTTCAGATTTATGTCCACTCAAAAATTAGGAAAGACCACCTGGGAAAATGACAACTGCCTAATAAAAAGACTGTCAAGTGGGGGCAGATGGTTTCCAGGAAAAATCCAAGCATTAGGAAGCAAGCCTCTCTTCCCTTGTGCAAATATCCCCTGGACATCCCCACTGTGGCAAGCTCATGGCTCACGTCCCCACATCAGTTCCTCATCCGCAGCATCCCCAGCCCACAGTGTGCACGGCTGGGTCTCCAACGCACCAGCTCTGAAGTGAGGAGGATGTGGCTCATTGCCAGCCCCAGCAGCGTGAGCAGTCATCCCCACATTGCTCACCCGGGCAGCAGCAGGAATTCCCCAAGCACCCCAATCCCATGACTGCTAGCACAGAGGACAGCAAGCACGTGGAGCACAGGGCTTTCCAAGCCTGGCCTCTCCACATAACTCAGGGCCAGCCAAAGATAACAGCCTGCCCAGCAACCCTGCGGGAACCAGCTGTGAGCAGGCTGCTGTGGGCCCAGCATCCTGGGGGTCCTGCATCTCCATCCCCCCAGTGCCTCCCCATCCCAGCCTGCAGCCCCTGTCCCACAGCCAATTTTGCAAACCTGACATTGCCTGCTATATCCTTCCACAATCCTCCCCCTAAAATTAGGGGTTTGCTGCAGCTGCAGCAGGTGCTGCCCTGCACCCCGGCCTCACGGCAGCAACTGTTGGCAGCAGGGCCAGGGAGCGGCTGCATGGCGGCCAGAGGCTCGTGTGGCTTTTTTTCTTTTTCTTTTTGTTTTTTTTTTTTTTTTGGGGGGGGGGGGGGGGGGGGGGGGTGGGGTGGGGCCGGGGGGCACCAGTCACCTCT
>JANIJG010000494.1:130405-215413 GCA_024611175.1 Megaceryle torquata | reverse complement strand
TTATTATTTTATTTATAAAGTTTTGCTAAGAAAATGAAGGCTTTCTATTCCAATTCAGTTGATGTCTTGAAATGAAATTAAGTCTGTCATGAGTATTTTGTGAATTATCATCAGTTTAAAGATGCATTTTTTGAGACTATAACAACAGTGAGTCTGGGGTGCTTTTAGTGAATAAGATATACATGACTGGTGCATCTTTCGGCTGGAGCTGAAAAGCAGAAATAAGAACCTAAATGCATAGTGACTTCATTTACACTTTGCCCACTGTTCTATCAACTGTTCTTTCTCTTTCATGTCTTACCATTTTTGATATCTGTATTTCTATCTTGCTTTTTACCCTCTTCTTGATGCCTTGTATGTTCTATATTTTCTGCATTTTTTACAAGTAGATGCAAGCATTGGAATAGATCTCAGCCTTAGGGTGTAACTTTTCTTCCTACTGCTGCTGTCTCAGTTCTTTGCTTTGCACTGAATTTCTTCCTACCTCTCACTGTATTCTCTGTTTCTTCTATGGAAAATCAGAGACCCAGGCCTTCCCTCATCCCTTGTCCTTGATTTTATTTTTAAGTTACTAACAGCTCTCTGTGGCACCTGTTCCTTCAATAGGATTTTGCTTCCATTCACGATGAGTCTCTTAAACACTTTTTATGAGGATTTAATCTCTTGTGTCTTCTCAGTAGTGCCTCTGTGGATAGACTAAGATTAACGTTTCCTCATTCTTTGCACTCTTACGAAGATTCCTAAGGCAGAGCTACAAAGGTCTTTGTTATGTCATCATCCTCTTCACTGAAGGGCTTTGGCTCTTCACAAGGTACAGGCAACTATCTCAGAGGATTAGGATGAGTCATAAGAGGATCCTCCGATTGTCTGGTAGTCCCATGAGTTTCTTGGCATTTGTAGTCTTGGAATTTAAACTGCGTCAATTATACCTGCAGATAGAACTTTTCCTCAAACTATGCCAAAATACACGTTCTGTCTCACCTTTTTGCCTTTACCATCAGGAACATCAATTTGTGAATGGAAATTCTCTGTGCTGCAAATTGCTGAACACTTGAACAAATGACCCTCCCCTTTCCATGTTTCATACCCTGGGCTGTGTAGTTATTTCTCCTCTTTTGCTCCATTTTTATTCCTCCTTCTGAACTGACATTGTGCAACTGGGACTGCAAGATTAGAATGACAATGTATGAAATGGAAACCTCTGTCTATCACTTTGTAATCAGCACTTGGGAATGCTCTTTCCTGCTGCTATCAAATCTCTGAGTTATGATTTATCAGCTAGTTTGCTTTTTATTTTTATTTTTTTTCTCAGTGCTTTTTGAAAGCAAGTCAGATGAGCTGCCTCTTCATCCTATCTCTGTTGAGAACAAATTCTCAAGGTCTCAGAAGTGTGGGGCTAAAGGCAGAGTTGAAATGGGACTCAGAAGTCAGGGTTATGCTTTTGCACTGTGTTGGTCACAGGCTGTGTTCTGTACCAAGGAACCTTCACATTCACTGTCTGTGGGAACAGATGAACTCTGCAGAGTGCAGGGCAACATATGGCACCACTTGGAGATCATCATATCACCCCACTCTTCATCATCGTCTTATAACTGAGGCCAAAACTGCAGCACTACCTTGTCCTTAAAATGGTTTGTAAGACTTTAGACTGATGTGCAGAGGAAGGAAAGCCCATCTAAGAAGTAAAATTGAATTACAAAAATAAAAATAAGTTCTCAAAAAAGTTTTCAGCCGTTCCAACTTAAGACATTTTTTCTTTATAAGTGCCAAAATATTCTATACTTTGCACTCCCTTTTCTGAAAACCTTGAGGTGTGTGATTAAACTTACTTTTCAGGGTAATTTTGGTATGAAAGTACTTTTTCTACTGCTTCTGGCACTTCATTCAAGGAGAGGAAGTAGAAAATAATGTGAAAGCACAATCAATTAAATGGGGAAAAATCAGTCTTTTCTTTAGAAAGCCATTTATTTTTATTAATCGTCACAGAAATTTTCCTCTGGCTGGCTTGTAACAGTAGGGAGGGTAAGTTTGTTGATTCCTGGTTCCTTTTATCCTTCTAGTTCAGTGCAGACAAATGCAGTTCATTACATACCCTGCTGACACGCATACCTTCCACTTTCAGAAGTGCACATTGTTTTTGTCTCATATATTTGACTTCATTTGAATGCATATTGTTATATGTATTAATAGCTGACCTTTGAATTAGTAATTGTTATTTTTTGCCATTTTTTTTCCAAGCAATTACTGTGATTCCCAAGCACTTTGTATGCATTACAATACCCCTGAACTATGAAGGGTATGAAACTGCCTTTTGCGTTCAATGTGGTTTTGAATGAACTGAAACTCACCCATATGCCAGTGCAGGAAATATAGATTTCAGTCTTCTCACACAATGTCCAACATAGCATATTTTCATATGGGCTGTTTGATTTACCCTTTGGAGCAATCAGTGGAGTGAATCCTGTTGACTAGACAAGCAAAGTGCCGAAGCCAGCAACTGACTGGGGATGAGGCAGGAGGATGCTATGCCCTCTGCTCTGCTAAGTGTAATGCCAGACAAGATAAAAAGACAGAAGGGTGAGCCTCCATTGCGCTCTTGCCTCTTCAGTCTTCTCCTCAGGAACCACTCCTGGGTCAGGAGTGTATTAAAAAAGCTAGTGATTTTCACATGGCTTAAATAAGAAGTTGAATGTTTAGTTCAGTAGTGACTTGCACTTCACAAAACCAGTCATAATGTTGGTTCCTTGCTGAATCCCTGATCGTTAAATACCCAGGTCCTTTTCTTTGCCTTTCCATTCAGAAATTAATGTGGGAGGGAGGAAATAATGTTCACTGCAGATAAAATCTCAGATACCTTAAATTTCCTGGATATGCCATTTATTAGGCTGCCTGATAAAAGATATATGCATCATAGTGATTTTCTCTCCACCTTTCCTTCCTAGTGTATAGAGGATCCCCTATGTATGTTCCCTCTGCAGCAGATTTATCTCCTTTATGCGGGTGCATGGGGACCAAACTTCCCTCTTTCCATTTCTCTCCAAACATCAGAGCTCTGAACAAAAAAAGGCCTTGTCTTCCCCCTTCCTGTAGGCAGTTCCTGGAAATGGAGTGAGATAAGCAAAATACAGCATCTGCAGTAGTGCATTCAGTGAAAATGTCAAGACCATTCAAAAACTTGTTCTCTGTAACAGTTAGTGGCCCTGCATGTCAAACACTCTGATACTTAATCTTCAGCCTTTTTTAGCATTACACCATATGTTCAGTCTTTGGTGTCTTAGGAAGCAGCTCCCATCACAAAAACATGGGCCAAAATGTGTTGAAGTGAGGCATCTCACAAAATCCAAGGCCTGCTAGGAAATTCAGCTCACTGGTGAACAGCAAGGATGATGAACTTTGAAAGTTCAGGCTCCAAACTGCTTCAGCTGCTATTTTCAAAGTCCTCCAGGTGATTTAAAAACCACTTAGGCGAGTGGAAACAATTCTCAGTCCGTTTCAAAGATGGTAAACTGAGTCACGGAAGGGTGAAGTGAGCACACACTAGCACAGACTGGCCATGCCTGGGCTCCCAAAAGCTGACCTGGATCTTCCCTCAGCTTGGATCCTTCATTCCTGAAGAAAGCCAGATGCTGACAAGGCCTCTTGTCCACAGTCAGGCAAAAGTCCTGTGGAAGCACCAGGATCTGAAGTCAAGTCTCTTCAGTCCCAGGACATTGCTTTTAATTTCATTTCTCTTTCCACATACATCCTCCAAGCCTTTATTAATCATGCTGCTCATTGTCTATTATAGACTACTGTTTTATCTAATAGCTGAAGTACTTTGATTACAGTTTGTCTTTAACCATACCAGTTAGGCAGCGTTTCTGTAGTGGTCACTGCAGTATCTTTAAAGCGGTATTTGGTGCTCAGCAAGTTCTGAGCAGAGCTCAGCTCTGATCGAGATGTTCAGAAACGTTCAGCAAAAGACAGGATTTCCCATAGTGCTTTCCCTCCTGTGCAGCATGTCTGACATCTCTTATGAAATATCATCAGTTTACTTAGTTAACCAAAGTTACAGTATATCTCTTTGAGTAATGCCTGTGAGTTCATAACTTTTTTTTTTATGCTACTAAAATATGGCTAAGTATAAGGCTCTGAATTTTGGCATTTGTTTCTCAGCAGGAGGAGAAATGTAAGCACCTGGTATTTATTTAATTTTCTCTAAGCAGTGGTTTACTGTCTGTTCCACATAAATTCTTTGTGAATGTCAGATAATGAAGAGTTCAGAAAAATACAACCTGATGTTTCACCTTTGTTTCAGGTATTTCAGTTTCTGTCTCACCCTAAGGATTGCTACTCCCAGTGGTCAGGCTACAGTGAAATCTAATTACAGTGAAAATCTAATTACTCATCTTCCTCTGCATGGTCAGACCTTTTGGTCTTTTTGTTTTGTTTTTGTTTTCTTTTATTCCACATCTTTCACTATTGTTCAGGAAAATGCAGAAGAAAAGACAGAGTTAATTTAGTCTCTTGGATGAAAAATCCCTCAGCACTGACAAAACCTGCTATGCTTGTGCCAGATCTCTAACAGCTTGAAAATCAAATTAGGCACAGAATTGTTACAGACATTGCTTACTGTCAACAACCTAAAAAACAAAACCAAAACCAAACAAACAACAAACAAAAAATCCTGCTCCAGAAATCTCAGTAAGACACATGCTTCCCAATCCAGTTGCAGCTTCTCACTCCAGCTCTGGTGTTCCCTTTTGCCAAGTGGCTGGGTCTGAAAAAGGGCTTCAAAACAATGTTTTAAAAAATCATTTGAAAGGGAGCAGAGAGATTACATGCCAAGTTGAAAGCATGGCAGCAAGAAATATCTGAAATTACTTTGCTGGTGATGAGGAAACCTTACCAGATTCATTCCAGGTTGAGCTCACTGGGGTGGAGGAAGGGCATTTATTCTCAGTATTTGACAGACTTTGCCAGTGCAGTGGCTTGTGCTGGTCAGGACAGCCTTGCTGGCATTTTCTCACAGGGCAGCTGAATGCCAGGGCATTGAAGCTACCTTTGTTATGGGCACCCTCCTTGCATGTATGAAAAGATGCAGCATGTCAGATTAAAAAAAAAAAAATCCTTTTAGCCCATGCTCTAACTGTGGTCACAAGCAAATATCTAGAGCAGATTAAGAACAGAATAAGCATATATAACACTTCCCCCAGTGCACTCTAAAATGATATGTCAGTAATAATTGTCAGTGTGTTCTCTGTTACGAATTTAATCACTCTACTATTGAATGCATATAACATATTTATATCTACAACATCATTTAGGTACCTGTTCTACAAGTACTCTACAACCTGTGGGACAAATAACTCCCTTTTCTGCTTATTTTGAACTTTGTAACTAGTAGCTTCACATGGCATACCCTAATTAGGTACTTGAGAAGAGATGAACAGTTTCCATCCATACTCTCTGTGGTCATCCTGTTTCCAAGATCTGTCCTCATCCACAGGATTTTCTATACATTTGCTCGGCATTTCTGCTTTTCTCTGAACAATTCCCAGTTCCAGTATGGCCTTGGAAATACAGGGCAGGAAGGGATATCTTGCTGCACATCCCATGTTCCTAGGTCTATAGCATTGCTTACTTTTCTTAGGGCTATCTGAGCTTTATTGTCTTCCATCTTCCACAGCCCATGGTCTCTTCAGCAGTGTAGCAGCTCACAGTATATGAGCCACAGAGCTTGTCCTGCACTTTCTGGGAGGTGAAGGTGGCCATGAACTCTTACCTAACCTGGTAATTCTTCCTTTGGTGTCCTGTGACCAGCTGTGGAGGTAAATTCGTTTGTCACTGTCAATGAAGGCATGTTGGGCCAACATAGCACCTCCTATATATGAGGTTTGATGTACTTGTTTTGTTGGTCTGTCCATGTCCAGTTGAAGAGGTATCACTGCAAATAGTAATGTTCTATGGAGAAAAAGTCTCACATGCTTTAGTTTGCACAGGCTTCATCATTTCAGCTGTGCCTGAGTCATGGGCATAGTCTTTTGCAGCACCTTGCTGTGGCTGCAGTTATGCAGTAGTCACTGCTAAAGTGTGAAGCTAGTAGGCAGCAGCAGCTTAGCATGCAATTTCAATTTTAGAGTATTTCCTATTTCCCCTCTCCAATTTGCCTAAGCTGACTTGTCACATTGAGTTGTTTTTTTGGTTTTTTTTTTCACTTCCGAGTTGTAAATGTAACCTTGCCAATGTATGGTTACAACTTCCCAGCAAGTGTGTAATGCACACATTGTGAAACAATTCAGATCTAGGACTTTTGTCTTATTTTTGGAGAAAGAGAAAACTCAAAAAAAAAAAAAAAGAGCAAATCTAGGAACAATAAGTCAAAATCAAGCTGGAACCCAGAAGTAACAGTTGTAAGACCTCACCTTGCCTTCTTAAGTTTCTGGGCAAGATTTCCATAAGCTACTTCTAGCTAATCAGAAATGATGTAAAGAAATGAAACTTTCAAGTATGGATAAACTTGATGATTTTATGTTATCATTCTCTCTCAATATTTTGCCTCTTTTCATTGTGTCATATTGAAAGGAAAGTGTATGTTTTGATCTTTACTTTTTTTTCAGCACAGTGGGCAGCTTGTTTTTGCAATAGTACTTAATTCCTTGCAGGAAATTCTGTTGAGGGTTTTCAAACACTCCTTGCTTGAAGGCACCAAAAATAGTTAGAAGTGGGGGAAGAGTAGTTAGAAATAAGCAGAAGGTGAGGAAAATAATTTTGAGAAGTTGATAAAACTCTTGAGAAATATTAAATGTTATGTTGTGGGTCATTTAAAATTGGACAGTACAATATATCCGTCATAAAGTGAACTTGTATTGGACTTGAGGGGTATCTTAAACACCCTGACTGGCTTTGGGGATGAGATTTTCAAAAGTAGTCAATCTGCTCTTTCTATTTAAGTGGTAATAGTGTTCAGTCTGTATTCAGCACATTTTTAATATCCCAGGATTTGGTTTTGGTTTTATAAACTGAATTATTGATTCTTTATTAAAAGAAAATACTCTGCAATTCAAATACAATTGTTCTGCTTGAGCTAATCATGCAGCTTGAGCCAGTTGTAGCAGCCATCATTTTGAAGACAACTTTATTAGGGTAAGAGTTTGAACTAGAGACCTCCAGAGGTCACTTCCAGCTCAAGTTTCCCTATGACTGTGATTCTAAGAGTCCCTTCAACCATACTCTCAGCTCCTGTAATGATTCACTGAAATTACTGTAGATCTGTAGTTTTAAAACCATTTAAGGGCTGCTCTGGGTACTGACTTCTGAAACAGCTAAGGATAAGGCACTGTCGAGACATTTTAATATTTGAGGCACAGCTATTCTTTCCCTACATGTCTTCTAGATTCCTTCAGGAGGTGATCCACCTCTGCACAGGTGGATCCCAGTATTTCCATGTTTCTGCATGCTTTTATCTTGAATGGAAGTACTGAAGTACCTGCAGTTTTTCCTCTCAGGTGCTTTCCTTGATGTCAGAGCTCTAACATAAAAAAGTATCAGTACAGTTTGATGGAGCTAAAGTAAGATTTAAATGATTCTGTAGATAGTTGACAGGTCACTGAGAAATAACAAAAAAACTATAATCAACTGGGATTGCTAAATCATATAACTTACCTGCAGCCCTATAGACAAAACCTTTCACCTTTTAAACTATCTATTAACAAGAGCTGAACGAAAACCTCATACATTCATCCCTATGCCACATTTTTTCCTTTACCATGCAACCACACTCCCTAAACTGATTGTTTCTTTCTAGGTTCCCTCTAGAGAGGGGGAGAAATCTGAAACCTTAAAAGGCTGGTGAGAGAGTAATCATTGGTTCACACTGTTTCCCTCCCAGCAATGTGCTGTAAGCAAGAACAAGAGAAAAAAGAAAATAATATTCAAGACAGAAAAAGAAACAGAGCCTGAGGAGAGAACATTCATATTGTCATTTAGATGAACTATGCAGCTATCTCTCTTGACACACCTATTCCACAAACATGTTTCTTCTCAACATGGTATTCATTTTCTGTCCTTCTTCATTACACTAGTGATTCTTTTTTCCCCTCCTACTGTGTCTACAATCTGAACCACTTGCTTGGTTTTGGGCTATATTAGCCAGATTGTTTGTATTGTTGTCCCGTGGGTGACCTAGCAGCTCAAACTAATAACACGTATTTCTTTGTCAACATGTTACTCTCCAAGCTTGTTGAAGACATTTTATATGTCCAAATTGCAGTGATGTATTTTTGGGATAATAACACAGAAGTGGAATTAATGCCTTTTAGACCTTTCACTTCTTGCAAGATTGGACTGGCCTAGATAAATGGTTTTCTCACCTAGCTTATTTTGGTTTTCTTTTGTTTCAAAACCCTTGAATTTAATAAAGTTGCGGTTTTGGGGTTGTTGTGGGGTTTTTTTTTTTGTTTTGGTTGTGTTTTTTGTTGTTGTTGTTGTTTGGTTTGGTTTGGTTTGGTTTGGTTTTGGGTTTGTTTTGTTTTATTTTGGTTTGGTTTTTCCACAGCACTGCATAGAATTTTTGTGTTTGTTTCACTCTGTTTGCTCTTATACAGCAGGATCTGCAAGTTCTGGTTCTAACTAAAAATAGAATAATTTAAGACATCCCAATATCATGAAGGTGTGATTGGTTTCATTTACATTGCAAAATGCCTGGGGCTGAGACTTATGTATTTTTAGAGTATCTCTCATAATGAGGTTTCTTGACTAGGATGAGGAATCTGGTCTGTGTTTGAGATTCTGACACATGATTGAGGCAAAGTTCATGATAAAGATAAATTAGTTTTTCTGATCTCCCTCATTTGCCTTATCATTAAATTTGTAGGAACGTTGTTCCTTCAATTCTGTGACAAATTTGGTTGAAACCGGCCAGTACAATAAAGGTAGAAGGACACGGAAATGTCAGATGATCACAGCAACTTTCTGTGTCTCAAGAAATCACATTAGAGAAGAACTGGTGAAGAATAGTTAAGAAATAACCATTAATGCAGAGAAAAATGTGCTGTCAGAGTACAATGGAGATAAGGCATGACAATCTAGTTCCACATTCCTCAGTAGAATGATATTGTTCAAGCAAAATACACAGGCCTTAAGAAACAGAGATCAAGTTTGTCCTTCATGTGAGACTCCATCCACAAACAGGAGCATAAAGTTCTGGTTCTACAGATGTTAGGATATAAGACAGGAAAGCTATGGAAAGTAGTAGAAGAAATCTAATTACCTTATCCTCAACACATTGAAGATTGAGACACATTTTCATTTAGTTCCAGATTCTAACCAAGACTTAGGTGTCTGAGGTCCATTGGCTTTCTCGGGACACAAGTCCAGTTCCCATATACTAAGGACACAGGAAGAAGAAATAGCTATTTCTTCACAGAAACCATCCATCCTTAATTTAGATAATTTGGAAACAAAAAAGGGTGAAGACACAGAAGGCACAAAGACAGTGGAAAATGAGAAATCAGGCATGTTAATATTTTCAAAAATAACCATAAACTAGCTATGATACATTTATAATAAAAACTGGATGATGGTTTATGACCTTCAGAGGGACAAAGGTCTAGAACTCTCTCCAAATAGCTGGACAACATTTAAAAGGCATGACTTGTTTTAAGAGAATATGTATCCCTTTTCAGAAGTACTCTGTCTGAAAAGCTTAGTAATTTCCTTTTTTAACAGAGAAACATGATTTACTTCACAGGGAACATTGTGAGGAAAAATGAATGAATGTGGGAAAGAGCTGCCAAATACTAGGTAGCCAAAGGAGTTTATCCTACTGTATCCTTTTAAATTAGCCAGATTCGAGCAGTATTTTATATAGTATATGTGAGACAGATCATAGTGAAGGAGAGAAGAAAAAATATTTTTCACACTCAAATAGTGGATTTATGTAAGCAAAATGAGACAGAGTATTTGAAATGTCAAAATTGTTAATATATCTTTGCATGCATTTGGGTGCTAATTTGTATTTATAATAGAAGCAAAAAACTGAGGCAAGGAGCAGGTGACAGGCATTCGCCAAAGTGTCTACTACAATCAGTTCTTAATGTTAAATGCATTTAGATTCCAAGAGATGAAACAGGTTTTCTGATCAACCAAAACAACTGTGAACATAAACTGACTCACCATGTTCATGCATATTTATATGTGGCACCCCAAAGAAGATACTTTTGATAGTCTAAACCTTTTCAGGAGGAAAATTTTAAAAGGTTTTGGTATACTGTGGGCCAAAACTCTACTGAAATGTGTGAGGCTACTATCTTCCTAACAAATGCAAAGTGCTAACACTTGGCTTCAGGGATCTCTGCTGGAAACTGGGGATCTTCCCTTCTCAGTAAAGCTGTGTCTTCAGGTGCATATCAAACAGCTAGAGGGGAGGGGAAAAAAGAAAAAAAAAAAGAAAAAAAAAAAAGAAAAAAAAAAAGGAAGTGGTTTCTACAGCCAAACAGATATTCTTCACAGGTGTAAAGTGATAGAATTCCAACATGAACTGCAATTACAACCCCATCATGCTCATCATCTCCATGGTGGTTGCCATTGCAACCGTTCTCACAGGGTTTCCTACTCTAGTCTGAGGAAATAGCTCCAGTGCCAGGATAAATCTTCCTAATATGCTGACTTTTGGTGGCAGCTTGCACTGGAGGCATCAACCATCTCTCACTGCACAGTCTAGAAAGAAATAAAACCAAGTTGTCTCACTTGAGCACTTATCCAACACAAAATTTTCATCTCATCAAGCACAATGTTGGTGCCTTGAATTCTAAGCATTTGGCCTTCCGCTGCTGTAAACTGCTATGCAAGCTCAAAAGCAAACCAATGAACATTTTTCTTGTATCAGTGTTTCTTTTTATTCCCATACCAAGACAATTCTTGGTGAGGTCACACAATGGGCTCTTTTGCCTGCAGGCAACTGCTTCAAAGCAGACTCCAAAATCTGAACTGCAGCACTGGTTCTTTATCTCAACAGGAGGAAATGGGGAGTTACATGGGAAGAATTATTTCCTTAGCTTTCTGGCATCCTGAGCAATTCTGAATATGCCTCTGTGTTTGTGTAGAAGTGTGCAAGAGTGAACACCCATTGACTCATGACTAGTATTAGATATATATTTAGTTATCATCTCTTTCATAAGACACATTTTCAAGAGTAAATTGCTGCTTACAGAACAAGTCTGTCCTTGAGAGAATCAGAATATTTTTTGTTTCTTTATTATTACTGTTGTTGTAAATACAGATTTGCCTGTCTCTGAGGTATTGGGAGTACTTTGTAGAGATCATTAAATTTATTGCTCTTGTGTACAGAGAGAAGAAGGAACTGGTCAGGCTACTTACATCTTTATATCAATACCAGAGCATGTAAAAGATTAAAAGGTGAACTTAAGATATTTTTACAGTTCTATTCTACGTACACCTTATAGCTCATAACAGAATTTTGTCTCACGCTGTAATGGTCCCTACCACTGCCATTTGGTGTTTGCCTCGGTTACTTCTCAGTCATCAAACTTCAGGTATTTTGTCAGTGATAAAATCAGGGTGTTAGTGTGATGTGGGGATAGACTGATCTGAATTTAGATAAACTGCATCATCCATTCACAGGGTTCTATTTTTAAAAGAGTTGGTAAGTGTGAGAAACCCAAATACTTTTTGAAATTGAGTAAGTTTTGTGGTAGTGTCTTTCTGAATAAGTACTCGGAAACAATGACAGTAACCTAAAAAGAGTAATCTAAGAGTCCATGTAGTCTTAAATTTAGCCTTCATATTCTCCTAAACATGTTCCAACTGTGTAATTGCAAATTATATTAAATAACATAATTTATTATTCAGAAAATGCATAAAATGCATCAAAGTATCTTAGTTTTACTCCATGTTTACAGAATGGTGTCTGCATTGCCACTAGGTCACTCTATGCACCAATATTAGGAATATATTAAGGAAGTCAAAGAAACACATATTTTCTCTTTTTAGAGATTTCTGTCAAATGCCTGTGTTACACTGCTTTCCTCATGGCTGAAGATAGTTACATAGCAATCATGAAATTTATTCACATCTGTAAATTTGATTTGTCATGCTCTTCTGAAGCTAAAGAAGGGCTGGTTTGCCACCTTTGCTTCATGTGCATGGGCTGAGATCCATGGAAAAGCCTGTCAAAGCTCTTCTTGCATTCAGTGACAAAAGGAGATTTTACCAACGGACTTGAGGAATGTGATTCTAGAAGAACTTCATGCATAAACTTGTCCTGACCTCATTAAGTCTGCACCTACCAGCTTCCTTTGATCAACAATGGACTCACTGGAATCAAGGGTTGCAAACATGCTCAGAAGCTATACTGAGGGGCCAACTGTGCATAATTTTTCAGCCTTTCTTCAGAGCTCAACTCTCCCTCTATGTTGGGCTCCCCAAAGCAGTTTTTCAAGCTGATACTTTTGTAAGTGTCTATGTGCTGGGAAAGACTCTGAAAATCTGCCCTGTGCATCTTTAGTCCGAGCTGCCAGGAATTCCTTTGTATTGGATTAGCAACTAGAAAATTGTGTGGGGTTTTTTTGTTGTTTTGTGGGGTTTTGTGTGTGAAAAATACGTGCAGTAGCATTTCACATACCTAGCAATTATGTAGTCCTTCAAAGTTTACTGTAGCTGGAGCAATGGCTAAAAGATGAGCCAGTCTCTGTGTTGTCAAACTGCAGCACAGACTTCCGAAGCAAGCCTAGTGCTGCTTTCTTTCCTGTCTCCATTGATTTGTGAATCCATACTTGTCAGAAAGTGTGATTTTGCTTTTGTTTCTCACACTTCCCCCAAGCTAACTGTGACTGTTATTGTGGTTTGGATTTAGTTTCAGGTTCCAGCTGAGACTTTATACCTTTGATACAGAGTGTGAATTAAAAAAAAAAAAAAAAAAAAATGTTGAGGAGGAAAAAAGCTGGGTTATATCTCTGGGCCTTTTGGTGGCTTGAGGTGGTTTTCTAGCTTGGTCTACAGGACATGACTTATCTTCTTCAATTATGTCTTTTAACCCCAGAGTAAACATTGCAATTGTGCACTTCACTATATGTGCCTGGATTGAAGGGTGAATGTATAGGGGAGTTCAGCTGCTCTGTAACCAAGCCCATGGAACAGCTTTTCTCTCACTGAGCTGCATTCTGGGATGTGCCCTTAGTTCACTGCACCATAATGTATGGTTTTATTTATATAAAATAAAGAGGAAACAGCAGGAAGTTGATGAAAACTGGAATTCAGGAACAGGAATTTGGGATCGTTTCTAGACGGTATCTTCTGCTTGATGCCTCCATTCCTGTATAAATTTGAAAAACCTTGCAGAAAAAAAGTTAAGCTCAGGTAAGTGCTGTTTTTAAATCTCCCTCAGACATGAATGGAAAGAAGTCTCCCCTTTTGGGTTGGTGAGCTGTTATGGAAGAAACTAATGGTTATATAGAATGGGAAATGATCAGACATGGGACTGTAGGAAGACCTTAAAGCTCATCTTCATTATCAATGAACAAATTATTTTTATACACTGTATTATACCTGGAACTCTTAGACTCAATTCAGATCTCTAAGTATGGTTGTGGGATATAAAGAAGCCAGAAATTCTAGTTTGGTTTCTTGAACTGACACAATATCCTCACTATCCCAGTTTCCATAAGTCTAAAATTGAAATAATCTATCTTCTAAGAGACAGCATGCTGATTTGTTTCATATCTCACTCTAAAAATGACATATTATTATGAATCCATCCCTTCTTGCAGCATGTGATAAGGAAGCACTGTACCTTTAAAGCAAAGGCAAAATGTGAAATAACAGTTGCTCCTCTGGCATTGATGAGTTAACCTGGAAATTTTTTTGTATCCAAAGCTATCCAGATTGAGGAACTCATAATAAATTGCTCACATTACATTTCTCTGAGGCTCCTTGTTATAGAGCTCCTTTAAAAGGTTAATTGTCAAACTTCAGTTTGGGACTATATAATGTACTTCACAGCTCCATAGCTTGATTCAAGTACTACCATAAATGTGGTATGTGATAAAAAGAGTTGTTTTTCATATTATTTTGAAAGGTTGAGCTCATATCATTATTCATGATTGAGTAAATAGGTTTTTATTCCAAGATATTAATAGCACTAAAAATACTCACTTTAAGCCTTCTGGATCTCATCTAACCCCCATTAAAGTTGATGGGAAAGTATATCTTGATATCTATGTTCTTTAGATCAGATTCTTTACCTAGGATGACTATAATTTACCTTTCCTTGGTCATTTGGGACAGCATTGTCAAAACTGCCTTGAAAGAATGCAGTGTAAAAGCAGATTGTATTTAGTAAAATGTTTGTGTCCCTTTTCCCTCCCCTCCAGTGTAGTGATGGAGGAATTGTGTAAATTACTCTGGTTGTTGCTTCCTTTGTCCCATCTATTCAAGAGGAGTTATAAAACAGGTCTTCTTTATAAAGTCCTTGGAAATCTATTAAGAGAAAACTGCTGTAGAACAAAACAAGTATTGCAGAAATTCCTATTTATTTTATTTTTTCTCCAATACTGTGTACATACCTGTGTCTTCTGAGCCCAAGAACTCTCTGAATGAAGCTGCCTTCTGAATTTCACCTTGTGACTGCAACATGCATGTTTTAACAGTAAGAATAATAAGATAAAGAGGACTGACACTGACAGTGCTGTGGAACTGCACAGTGTTTAGAAACTTTGTGAATTTTCCATCCTTGATCAATGTGAAGAAAAGGAGAGAGAAATATCTGCAAGAAAGGAAACCACTTTTATTGGGAACAGTTAGTGTGGCGCACAGAGCAAGCTGAGGTCCCTCCTAAAGAGGGATGATTTTTTTTAATTGATTCCAAAAAGCTTGAGGCTTAATGGCAGCAGTTCTATAACCAGGACCATTCTGATGCTCAAATTTATGTTATTCTTCATGGTATTAATTCTAACATTTGGAAAATATTTGATGGTAGCTATTCCTGTAGAATAGCATAGCATTGCAAGGGGTGACTCCACAGTCTATATCTAAAGCCACTGAACAAGATCATCAGTCACTACACAAAGTGTCTGCTCTACTGCTACTCACCAGGTACAAGGCAATTACAAAGGATATAGAGAAGAACCTATCAGGGAAAGTCACTTCTCTCAGTTGCAAAGTTCTTTTATTAGTCTTTGCCTAAAACTAGTTGTATGTATATACAGTGATGTACAGGACTGAATGTACAGTTAGTGGGAATATTTGAAAACTTGTAGACCTGCCAATTCCTCAAGCCATGCAACTGGGTCTGGGTGGATCTTCAGTTCTTCCTTTTCCTCATGTTGTATCCAGCACAGCTAAGTCACTGTTGATGCAAGACTTAGCTATGGCAGGGAAAGACCAGCTATGGTTGGGTTTCCTGAAGGAAAAGTCAGCTTTAACTTGGTCATTCCTTTGTGTTGGGAGTTGCAAAAATTTGCCTGCTCTGTCACCTAGGTCATATAGTAGGTTGCTCTAGATAATACCTAAAATCAATTAAGAATGTGCATATATGCATGTCTGCGTGTATATGCATGCATATAAATATGGATGCATATTTGTGTGTGTGTATGTATGTACACACTATGTATAGCTGCTGAAGCCACAGTAAAGAGATGTGTAAGCCAAATATGAAGATGATGTTAGTTTTGGGACAGTGCTTTCCTGGCAGGAAAAGTCCTATATATCATTCTGTCAATGGACTGTGGTCTGGGGTTGGCAGCACAAGTCCACTGCAGAATATTGTCTCCTGCAGATAAAAGTTGAGTAGCTATTTCTGTAAAGGAATTTTGTCTCTCTGAGCACAGATTCAGGACACAGCTGCATTTAAGTGAACCTTGTTATAGCATTTCTTAGATCATACCAGAGAGACTTATGACCTTCATAAAACCAAGAAGGACAAACACTGCTGCTTTAAAAGCTTTTAGGAACTGATCATTTTTCATGCCCACTTGTCTGTAGCAGTTACAGTAAATTTGCCGTTCTCTGCATGGCTCCAAGGTATACTTTCCCTTATTACAGAATCACAACAAAAATATTGTAGTAATGTAGGATTCTGGCTTCAAATGTAGCTGTACTGCTTTGGTTCATTTCCATTTAACTTAGTAGTATTAACTGCACACAGGTGGTTCTTCTGCCTTTAAAAGGTGACACATAAAAGTCCATAGAAAGGGGGGTGTTTTTAATTTACAGTTTTTTATATCTAGATGTCCCTAAAAGTATTATTTTTTTATATAGTAGCATAAGTGCTCTTGCTATAATCCACAGTCCTTTTTGCTCTGCTGTTTGTATCTACTAAGGAATAGGTCCTTGTCTAAAGCCCTTTCGATCTCAAAAAGTATATGATTTCTACTGTTTTCATTATTATTATTAATGTACTAAGTAGCACAGTTCTTCCCAAATGTAGGATTTATTAGGCCAGAAGTTAATTAACAAACAGAAAACCTTATTGCCAACAGAATTAGGCATCTCAAGGATTTATCTAAACCCTACTATGCTGCATGCTATACAAACAGAAGCAGTGCTTTTCTGACAACACTTATCTTATTACTTACATGTAAGACAAGATAAAAGAGATATCACTAATTAATACTTTGCTAGAAGTGCCCTTCAGGTAGTTATGCACAGTAAGTTAAGCTATCCTTAGCTTTACTGTTATCTTCCTTTCTAACAGTTTCCAAAACTAGTATTTGTGTTACATTTTTATGAATGGCTAAGGATAGTTTGCCAGGCAAGAAAGCACAAGCTTAACTGCAATAATTCCAGGATGCTTATTTTGAGATGATTTGACATGTTTCATTTTATTTGTGTAGCAGTGGAATATGTTATGTTGTTCTGTTTTGGTTTTGTTTGTTTGGTTGGTTGGTTGGTTTTTTCCCCCAGGTGGCATTTGCAAAGAGTTCTGGCATCAAGTCTGCAAGGCATTGTATGCCCAGATTTCCAAAAATGGCTCCATTTCTTAATAGAGCTTAATAGCTCAAATTGGAGTTTGGAAAAAGACAGAATATCCTCTTGGGGGAATTTTCAGAGATTTCGTCAAAAGCAGTAATATTCATTTTTATTGATGTTAAACAGTAACACAACTGAAAAATATTATGGAAGAATGGACTCAGGCAGTGGAATTCAAGATCTGGGAATTTATGAGACTGTGAGACTTCAAAAAGATTTAAAAAAAAAAGAGAAGATGTTGTTGCATCTTCATTTTTTTGTTCTTTTGTTTTGTTGGATTTTTTTTCCAGTTTTCTCTGTTGAGAATAATAACGTTAAACAAAATTGCCTCAATGTACAGGCACTTACGTTCTTTCAGAAACAAAACCTGAGCATTTCCATGAACCAGGATACTAAATACTGCAAGAATCAAAGTAAGGTATCAAAAGCTGGTAACATTGTAAGTTTTTGGAATTAGAAGTGAGACATGCCATATGAGTCCTTTCCCAAGTTCAGTGTTATTGACACACTGTATATACTTCACCAGGCTGGAGAAAATATTTTTTTCTTACAAACTGTCTATGAGACACATGTTCTGTAGTTCGGTAATGATGATTCACAATGTGGTATCAAATATTAATGTTCTTTAGGACATCTGGAAAATACTGACTGGAAAATTAAGATGAGATTAATGTTCCTTCTGATGTTTTTATCCTCTTTGTGCTTCATCATCATGCCCACTGTACCATGAGATCAACAGGATTAGATAGCTTCAAAACCTGCTCGCCAGCAGAATGTGATATTCAGGCTGAGGCAAGAAGCTAAGAACAACTGACCTGCATGATTAAGGTGACAAATTAGATGTCCAACAGGACATCTTTGTTCTAAATAAGTGAGGTACGAATCCATGATGCATAGATGTGTTGACTTCTCAGTTCAACCATAATTTATAAAAGCTACAAACACAGATTTTGTTGCTGATTGTTCATGGTTCAAGTGACTATGAATAACATTGGTCAGCACAGAAGGTAAGGGGAAAGAAAAAAAACTACTCTGAGTTAAATAATAAATGTATGTGTAAATGAAATAATATATTAATAATATAATGGTTTATAATGTCTGTAACATATATGTGTTGTATATGTAATATAATAAGTCTATACTACATGTGTACATATATGCATATATGTGTACATATAGAAAATATATGTATATAATGGAAAATGCAAAAAGGAATATTTACAGAATGGACATGTGGATATTATATATGTAAAATTTAAATAAGCCGTTGTCCAGGTTCCTAGAGAAGTAGCTCAAGAAGTAATAGCCAAATCAAAATGCATCTCCATAGTTTAGACATTAGGGAAAAATGCTAAAAACTGCTTGTGGATCATATGGAACAGACTAGTTTACATAGCTGAAAATGGGTACAAACAGGCTAGACAAACATCTGCTAGTCATGATATTGCAATATTTTATCCTTAAGATTACTATTCAGAATCCTGCTAGCTCTATGATTCTGCATCCTTCTAGACTTTCAAACTTTGAACATTAGTAATGCACTTAACCAAACTGGTGCAGCCATGAAAGGACAATCTTTAGATTTAAAAAAAATGGGGTGGGGCTATCTAATGTCAAGCAGAGAGTGAACACAGAAGAGCACAGAAGCTTAAGAGATGGTAGATTATGGAAGGGAAATAAAAAATTGAATGTGATAACCATGTCTGAGACAAGATGAGGGAAAAGAAAAATTTAAAAAAAAAAAAAAAAAAAGCCAAATAACCAGGTGTGACTGTGCTAATAATGATGTTTCACAGAATGTAAGTTTTAATATGACAACAGGAAACAGATAAGAAATGTTGCTCTTTCTGACAATTGCTGTTTGTTTATTGCTCAGAATTTTTGAGTTTCACAAGCACCTAAAAGGAAACTAATGCATCTTCTTTATGGCAGTCTCCAATCTTCATGGAAGAATATTGTGGAACTTTCAGGATCAGATGAAAAGGAAGCTGTTTGGAAAGGGCACCACTAAATAAATGCATTCTAAAATAGATGTTGAGTAATTCAATCATCAGAATGTTTGAACAGAGTGAGCTCTGAAGTGAAACACAGTGACCAAAGAAATTAGTGAAGCCAAGTTGCTAAGCAGAGATAAATGGGGGACTAATTGGTTTTATACATCTCAATTGAGGTACTTATTCATGTGCAAAAAACTCACAACATTAAAAATAATTTGATTTAGAAATTGTTTTCATGGAAAGCATTTGGTATGAAGTTCCTGTATCAATGTAATATAGTGACAGCAGATGAGAAGATATTTCCAATTAAACACTTGAAAGCTTCTTATCCATAAATTAGAAAGTAGGCAATGGAGTTCATATGAACTGTGACTCTAAATGGAAGAATATGTTCTTTTCAGAAAAGTCAGGCAACTGAATGATATAATCTACAAATTCTGATAGGTCAGTAGTTATCTTTGTAGTTAAATAGAAAATACGTTTTTTAATATGTTTAGCTGTTGTCTTCTACTGATGTATATCAAAGTAGTTCCAAATATTTGGGAGCCCATATGACTCAGAGAAGCAATAGAAGTATGTACATCCCTTGTTTAATTAATTCTTTAGTATTATTTTGCATCAGCAAAAACTAGTTTGGGATGCCATTCCACAGAATTTTCCTATCTCATGCAGCTAAAATATATTAGCTAGATTATCCAGTATCATGCCACAAGTTTTCTTCTCTCCTGTTCCCTTCCTACCGTGTTCTTACTGCTCAGTGAGACAAGAAGGATGAGAACAACCTATTTAGTAGCTGACATATTCCAGCTGATGAAGGATGGGAGCTTCAAACCTGTTTACTCAAGATGAAATTAAACCTGGATGTCTTACTGGATGAGGTCTTTTGTTGTTAGAGTTTGCAAGGTGATTTCAACTCTCTCATGTAAGAAGTCTCAGCTGCTCTGTGTGGTAGCTGTATTCAACCTGCTCCTTCCAAAAACTTTCAAGGACCTAGAGCACTAGTTCCCAGCTGTTTTGGTGTCATCCTCTTCTTTCATGTTGTTGCACTGCTGTCACCTTACCTACTAGGACTTTATTGTATAAGTGCCCTGGCTACTATTGCTTTCTCTTCAATACCTATGGGTCTTGGGATCATCAACATGGAACTCACCTTACTCTGTCAAAAAATGCTTAGCAGATGAGGTGGTACTTTCACAGGATTGAAAAACACAGGATTTGACCTCAGCAATGAAGAACCTTAGATCTTGACTATAGGTCCTGGGCTGGATCCATGGGGGGCACATTTCTGATGGAGGGACATGCTCAAATTAAGCTTTTCAGGCATTTAGAGTTCATGCAGGTTTCTGAGTTCAGATCCCAGTTTGGGGCACTAAGCTTCCAGTTTGGATGTTTTTGTATCACATAAAGTATGCTGTGGTCACTGTATTTATCGTTGCTTTGAGAACAAGGTGTTTAACAAATAAGTAAAAGTTTAGCTAGAATACTGAGAAAAAGGCCACGATTAAAGCAGTAGTTCAGCAATACATTTGCTGAACCAGTCTAAGAGGAAGTCAAACACTGACCTTATAGATTAATTCTTAGAAGGAAGCATGGAACAGATAGGCACTGCTCTTTGCTGGAAAATAATGAAACATACATAATTCAATGAAAAGAAAATAGTCATCTGGTTGAAAAGCATGCTTTCATGACAAAGAGATATGCCATAAAAATACTGACATAACTAAAGGAATTTTGAGTTTTGAAATACTAAGCTTAATTAAAGTTGTATTTATGAAAATGGAAAGTTGCAATATTTCAGATAAAATAATATTTTTTTTTCTATGTGGAAATTAAGCACGTTTCATAGAATTCTAACAAATATTTGAAACGTGTTATTATATTTCTCAAAACAGTTTTGTGTTTTCACCGACATAATGATCTTTGCGTGTTTTGAACTTACGCAGAAAAATTTTTTATCTTCCACATGATTTTCATCAAACTTTATGCCCTAAATTCCACTTAGAAGAGAAAAAGATGTAGAGAAACATATCTCTGGCAGATCTAGGTAATGAATGCTGAATGACAGCCACTCTGTTTTTTTAATGAAAGTCAAGCTCACTGAATTGTCCTAAAGAAGGTTATAATTTAGTATTCAACCCATACAAAAACAGTATCATTATGAAAGTCTTGTGCGTGAGGTTCTGATGGACTGACTCACCACACCTCACTTCAGTGCTTTGGATTGTGCATAGCAGAGATTTTTCCCCAAATGAAGAGATGTGTTCTCCAGACTGTTCTTCACCAGCTTCATTGCTCTTCTTTGAACGTCCTGAAGATAGGAGAGGATGAAGGCAAAAGGCAGAGCAAACATGTTCTCACAAATCCTAGGGAAAGGAATGTGCGTCCGCTGAGAAAGACAACAGGGAACAAAATACTTGGAAAAATTTCTCAACCCTCACAGCACAACTGGTGATTGTGCTGCTTTCCATCAGGTGGCTATTTCAGGAAGTTTGTCAGCCTGACTGCACTCTGTTTTCAAAGATCACAAGCAGTGATTTATACTTTTATTCTAAAATTGTTTTTATTACATGTTCTCTACCAAATGCGGCAAAGGGCAGAGATTGTCACAAAGCCTGGAAGTCAAGACATGAACTACAACTTTCTGTGGGTTACCTTTCACACTCCTATTGTGGCTGGGCTTCACAGCAGAGAAGCAATCATCAGAAAAACTGCTAATCTGACCACGGAAAGAAATAACTCAATACCCTAAATTTTTATAACCAGTCCATCTTTAAATTCCAGCAACAAGACACTGTGACCTCTTTGGGAGTCTGCTCCCTTTACTTGAATTAATACAGTGCAGGCAATTTTTCCACTCACGTTTCACACAAAGTTTATTTCCCAGCAGTTAGAAGTATATATTTAACTGCTTTTAAAACTTGAGGAGCTCTGTAATTGAAACACTAAGTTATTCTATGCACAGAAAAAAACCCCTCAGTTAGTTGCTGCTCACTCACAACATTTTGCAAACTTTGGGGGTTCTGTTATTTTCTTTATTTTCCTATCAAAAATGTACAGAACATCCACTTTACAGAAAACTGAAATTTTATATAAAAAAAAAATTGCCTTTTTTTTTTTTTTTTTTTTAAGCCTAATTTGGTGGTTATATAGGTTATTTGTTTTTTTTTTTTTTTCTGTGGTCATATTGAAATGCTATGTTTTGCCCCCTGGCTTAAAATCCACGGGTTTACTTTTGAATATATTCAACATGATCAGAATTGCTCTGATCTGCAAGAATGTTGTATATGATCTGGAGTTAATACTAAACATAATGTTTACCAAAGTTAATGTCAAACAAAATTTTAAAGCTGGTAAAGTATAGAGGTGAGTGTTGTACACCTGATCTATTGAAATGAATACATAATTTTTTAAATTCAGTTAAAATACAAAATAGTGTTAATATCCTGTTTATATATACATATACATTTGTATAAATGCATATTGGCTTAAATATCTCTGTGTATCTGCATGTGTGTATGTATGTACAGAACCTTCCTTGAAGCAGGCTATGATATAATTAGATAATGTCTTCAGAAAATGTGTCTCTAAAAGTTTTCAAGGTATTGAAACAAATTAGCCACTTGAAAAACATAATGCATTCTAAAGCCACTGCTTTGGAGTATCTCATATCAAATAATTTATAATCTTCTTGAGGGTATATGTTAATTTTCTTACAATAACTAGAGCCCAACTTCTTAAAAGCATTTTACTCTCTAATTCCCAGTGAAATCAGTGTGGATTAGGGACTTAAACTGGCATTAGACTTTTAAATAATTTTGAGAATACAGATATAGTCTCTTAACCACAATGGCATTTACAGCAATTAAGAAAAATAATATTCAAATTATAAGTATAAAGTAGTTTTCATTATTAACTGAAATTTTTCTCTGTCAATACAGTTAAGGAAGTTCCCCAAATCTGGAAGCATTCAGCTTTGGATTAAAGTTGTTGTATACGAGACGCAATGGTCTGAGACATGGTCAACACTCTGCTAAAGGTCACCTGTTAGACATAAAGAAATCTTTCAGTAGCTGTCTGCTGGGTCCTGGAGGACCCAGTGAATGTTGTCAAATTCTGCCTAGTTATAGGCCTCCGCACAGTGTCTTGTCCATGCAGATGACTAGAAAAGGTCACTTCTCCTGATTCCATTACAGTGCACCTACTTTTCCCATCTTCCCCTATCTTCATTTAGATGCTACACTCTGTTTTGGGTTTGTTGTTGTTTTCTTGTCCCTGCAAATATTTACTATGTGCTACTTAGTGTTTTCTACTGCCTCAGAGGTGGCTGCATTCATCTCAGTGGTGGCTGAAATAACTCCTGGGCAACATTTGTGTTTAGAAAATGCTCGTGGGCACCTGGTATCAAGGTGATGGATATATTCTGCAGGGAAGATAGCAGTCTCCTTCTGCCCAGCTGACACAGGTGGCTAACTTATGCTAGCTGGTGTAAGTGTACATATATACGTACAGGTCTATTTATACAGCTTGTAAAAGTGTTGCTTTCTTACCAGGGCATGGTAAAATTTTTTCATTTCAGGTGACTTAGTACAATACAGCTGTCCCATGTATTTAATGCCACAATCACTTTCTCTTTTTTTTTTAATCCAGTAACTGTCCATTTAATTAGCTACTGCTAATTACAAATAAACCTAACAAATATCCAGACTGTTGTGAAAGATGGTGATAGTCTATGGATTAAATGAGTAAGGAGAAATAGAAGTTAAGCTCATTAAGGCTTACAGGGGTTAACAAGCAGGAACATTAGGCGAGCATTTCTGAGGATTGTAAAGGAAGGCTTCATTGGCATGTGATCTAACACAAAGGCTCAATCTGACAAGGTGTAAGGGAACATGAACAAAATAGCACAAGTGAGGGCAAGGATTTATAGACATCAGCTACTCCACAGTTGCTTTTATGGAATAGCTAGCTTGTTGTGAAAACGTAAAGTAGATTTTCCTGTGATAAAAGATGGGTGAATGACGTTACCTGTGTGATGCAATGGCTGAGAGCTGTGAAACTTGCTAGAGAGAAAGCCTGTGCACAGAAGCTGAGCACACCCCAGCCAGTAGTATATCTAAATGTAACCATTTGAGTCTGTTCAAAAAGTTGTAGGACTTATGCCAAACAACCCAGTGAACCAAGGCTTTTGGGAGGGCTCAGTGTTGTAATGCAATCAGGAATTGCTGCAGTACACTGTACCCTGTTACTGCGTTAATGATGCATCATACGAACATGAACCATGGCCACATGTGGGCTATCTCTGCACATGCAGCATATATATATATATATATAGGTAAATATCATTCAGTGTTTTATCTAACTTGAGCCTGTGCTCCATACCACACTGTGGCACAATACAGCATATCCAGACAGCTCACTGAATGTCCAAAATGTCAACTGCAATAATCTTCAGGTCAGGTTATTCAAAATAAACAAACAAAAAACCCAGACCAAACCAAATTAAACAAAACCATACCCCTTTACTTATTGTTTTAAATAGACTCAACTAGATCAAACTGCCCACAAGTTAAATGTTGCACAAATTGGGTTCAGCCACCCAGATACTCTGACTGGGTATCCAACTGAATTTGTATTCTGCAGTAAGGTGGCTGCTATTTTTGTAAGGCAGCAGAAGATGCTTACATTGGCAGGAAGTAAGCAATAAATGTCATTCCAATTCTCCCAAGTCTGGGTGATAAGGGGTAATATGAGGGTGGCTGGGAATAGGACAAAAAAAAAAAATCTAGGTAGAAGTATGGGTGAAAATGGTGACTAGGAATAAGCAAAATAAAGTCAAATGAGGCCTAACAACAGCAAAGATAAAAATGTATTAAATAGAAGGCATAATTAGATGTTACTGCAGCCCTTGTGTACCTACAGAGTATTCAGTGTTGATCTGGGCCTTTGCAAAAGGTGTTTGATATTGTCATCCTCTCTGAGGAGAGGTCAGTGGTTTTAAGAACCTCTGTGAGGAGCTTTAGACAAAGGAATGGGCTTGTTTTGCATAAAAGTACTAAACTCCCTGTATTAAAGACTTGATCTTGCAAATCTCTGAGGAACCAGGAGACATTTGCCTCAAGTGTTGACCATTCTTTAAGCATATTTGTACCACTTCCTGGTACAAATTCTGATAGTGATAGAGTGCATTGATTATTCTAGAGGAAGCTTGCTCTAATAATCAGTTGAGAAAGAAAATGAATCACTGGTGATTTGCAAAGGTCCTGTCTTATCCCTGATATTTTTAAGTAAGCTGAAGTATGAGGTCTCTAAGGCTCAACAATTTTATTCTGGCTTCCCCGGGACCCAGAATCAGGTATTAACAAAACATGCCAATAGGACTAGCTCTTTTATCAGACCTTTGGTGCACAGATGCACCAATGCCTTTCTACTTCTTTTTAGTGATACTAACTTCTGTACACTACATTTCCATGGGTGGGAAAGCGCTATTTTTTTTTCTTTTTTTCTTTTTTTTTAATGGTATTCACTGAATTCTCAGCAAAATGTTCTTTCTTCTACTGTCCTGGATTTTGGGATTAGCCAGTGAACACCTTCCTGCAGCTCTTTTCTGAAATTAACCTTCCTGCAGCTCTTTTCTGTGCATCTCATGGACCTCCAATATGTAGGGAAATGCAGCTGAACAAAGATGCAGATTATTAATACTAAAAGGTACTTTTCATTATAATTAATGTATGGGGACATAACTAGGGTATGGAGGGATGCTGTGACATGTTTTGTTTGGGGTCTAAGGAATAAAGAGCAGCCAGTTTGAGTAGTGCAGCAATATTATGGGAAGTTCCTTTGAAATAGTGATTTATTATAGTGAACCGAAATATAAGATTAGGACCTGTACAAATGGTGCCAACTCTGCACAATGTAAAACCAGTCTTCTGCCTCAAAAAGCTCTATCAAGAAGGGACAACCAGCAGATGCTTTATAAAGGCCAGACGAAAAGCCAGAGAATCTAATTTGTCTGCAGAAAGATGACACACTTCTGGTAAGCCTGGGCCATTAGCCAGCCTATCTTGAATCCTAAACTGGAAAGTTCATTAATCTCAGGCCAATCCTCCTCTGCCCATCAGGCTCATGATAAAAAGGAGGGTTAGTATTCATTTAAAGGAGTAAAAGCTAAAGGGCCACATCACTATATTATTGTAAAAGCTAAAGGGCCACATCACTAGATTATTGTTGTTGGTGGTAACTGGTTCCCCCCCAGCTGAAAGGTGAAGTCAACTAGTGATTATCTCCCTTCCAGAAGAAGACCTAGCCATGGTTACCACTCAGCCAAAAGCAATTGCCAGAAACAATATGGGGACCCAGATGGAGTTCCTGCACATATGTGCAGTTGTGCAGGTGACTGGCTTCAGGGAGTGCCTGAGCTTGGCACTTGTACCAGGGACATCAGGGACAACACTATATGTGTTGTGAGCAGGTGAATGATCTGCTCAGGTGGGGGATGGAGTTGGAAGAGTGATTGGAAAGGTTAAGGAGTACCAGGGATTGTGAAAGAGATAGATTGGTGGAGTTACACCCTGAGGAAAAGGCAACAAATATAGGATCTTCAAGAAGCAGAGGATCCCATCCCTTCTTGCCCCCAGGCAGCAGAAAGGGACCTAAGAGATGGGGGGAATAGAAGCAGGTCCCTCCTTGGGGAGGCAAGTGAATCCTCTCCTGACCTCCCTAACCTTCCCAGTTGCCTTTGCACAACAGGTATGGAGCTTTGGAACTTGAAGGCCAAACAAATGAGGATGGAGGTGAAGGACCATCTAGGGAGATACCCAGGGTGAGTCACCCCCATGCCTTAGGACTACTTCAATTAAAAAAAATAGTGGGTAATTGCAGTAGTCAATTCCCTTCTGAGGGGAACAGAGGGCCCCATATGTTAACCAAAAAAAAAAAAAACCCAAAACCAAAAAATCTTTCAAGTCTTGTACAGACTGTTTTGCAGATACTTGATTTCTTGGGTAGGGGAAGGTTTCTGCATAGAAAACTCACTTGATTTGGGGAATTTGTAACAAAGAATCTAGAGATGTTCATTACCAAGGTTTATTTTAAGTCCTAATTTCTTTAATGTATTTTGAACACCACCCCATCTATTTGATAAGAATCTGTCTTGCTGTATGAGAATATAAAAAGAAATGCTATAAACCATATTTCATAGACAGTGCCTGTGGATATTGTGGCTACTGGGCAGGGGGCTATGCCTTTCTATTTTAGACTACATCCAAGTCAATTATTATAGAGGGGAGATGAAAGTGTGTAATATTTTTGTTCCTTTCAAGAAACAAGTCTCCTCATCCATATGTGGGAGCTGTGTGTGTATGAAACATACTGAATGTTGCCCACCTACTAAGGGCCGTTGTGAATTGGTAATGGTGATCAACACCACTAAAATGTTCTGTATGGGTCAGAAAGATGATTTCTGCCAGGAAGCAGTTAGTCTTCAGAAATTAGGAATGCATTATCATAATGACTTCTGAGACACCTGCCACTGAGGGTCTGAACACTTCAGTAGATGCTCTGAGCTACTTCAGGGTGTGAAAGTCTCCAAGTGTGAGAGCTGGGATTGGTATCTTCTAAGAGATTTTTTTTCAGAACTGGTAATTTTCAAAGGTACCTCAAAGATATCTCTAAGTATATGCTTTTCCTAGTATGTGGTTACCCTTTGATTAGATAACAAAAATTTTAGCAAATATCCTTGAAATTCAACAAAGTTTTGACAGAAAATAAAAAAGTTCTTTTCTAAAACAAACTAACCTAAAAAAGAAGGGAAGATGTTAGGGCAAGGGAGAAAAAGGCAAAAGAAAAAGTTTTGAATAAAACTGAATAGCATATGGGTTTTTAATTAGTTTTGCTAATGAACGTGATAGAGAATGAGTCAATGAACAAAGGTGTTTTGTTCCAATCCTCTGTCAGTGTTCACAGAATATTAAAAAAAAAAATAAATCTAGAGAGCTTCTGTAGAAAACAATCTTGCAGGCTCTGGGGATTTAATTATATGGTCTAGGAGGCCTTGGTTTACTGAATATGCTTGTAATGTTTCAAGACATTCCCTTATATGGGTGAAGATATCAAATCAAGCAGTTCCACAAGCAGAAGAACAAACAAAGTACAGCTTCATGTGGCTTTGGATGTTCAGACTGAATTCTCTGCACTCATCTAATGAAAACCTAGCTGAAGCTTTTCTTGAAGACAGTTCTAGCAGCTGCCTTTCCCCAGGTGGCAGAGAAGGACTTATTTTTTCCTGCTTCATACATGGCTGTGTGTTTTCTTGAGGCATATAGGAACAAAAAATTCTTATAAATGCACCCTGCCAAATGCTAGAATAAAGGATGTTTTATATCTGTAAGTAGTACCCAGGTAAAATATCAGTAGATGGCACTTGAGAATATGCAGTGCTATTCCTAGGTTCTGTAGCATAATAAATTCTCTTCTTGTGCACTGTGATGGTATTTTGTTGGTAGATCTTCTCATACCACTCCCATCAGGAACCTCTTCACAGGAATATCCTGGGCACTGGAGGCAGCTGCATTTGCCAGTTTGGAGTCACCTGCAGTTGGGGTGGATGAAAACAGGGATTGTCTTATGACTCTTTGAAAGAGTAGCAATGCTTCTCTTTGGGGCTCAAAAACCTTACAGGAAGATTCCCCTGGCTAATAGGTCCTCCTCTGAAGGTCGCCCTATTGCAGTGGTGTTTTGTCCCCTCCTGGTCAAGTCATCTGCACCAGGTTCTGCAGAAAAATTCTGCACAGGAAAGGTAATGAGCAGAAAATGGTGTTTAGGGAGTGGAGACAGCAAAAAGCATTAAATTGGGAATATTGAAGGTGATGGGAATCAATGCTGAAGTAACCGTACCTCTTCTGTGTGCTTCCTGCTGCCATTTGAGGCGATCAGAGATACCCTGTAACAAAACATGTGGGGTGATATTTTGTTGCTGCTGGGGCAGTACCTGCTACAGGGAGAGGGAATGCTCTATTTTACTGCTCTGAGTCGCTTATTTTAAGGAAGGGTAACAAAAAATCTGCTGCCCCTGTTATCCCAGTCCCCATACTTTCTTCAAAATGCTGCCACCAAGGGTGTAATGTTGAAAGCCTTTTTTAAAATTAGCTTACTTAATTTTTTTTTTTTTTCATGCTATTTTTGCACCACAGAAATCTGGTACGTTAAACGTCCCATAGTCAGTTACTCCTTTATATGACAAAGGCTAGGCAGGTGATATTTATTGTGACTGACAACAACAACAAAAAAGAAAATAAAAAGAAAAATATCAGGTGTGTGTATATGGAATTTATGTAATTTTTCATAAATATGACTTATGATTTTCCTAGCAACTCTACCACAAGGGACGTCAGAGCTGTAGATGGAATCATGCCTTAATGTCAGAGAGAAATTTAGCTGGCACTTGCCAGAGTAATGGGCAAGATTATGCATTTATATCCCCTGGAAAGGTTGACATTGCAAAAGGCCTTTTCATCACAAATGAGCACCTGAATAATATTTTCAACAACTTATCAGGAAGAAAATGTACAGGTTTTTTTGAGAAAAGTTTTTTCAAATAGTTGCAAACAATTTCACCTTTATTCCTTTGTCATGTAATATAATACATCTGAGTACACTTTTCTATCCTTATTAATATGGCATATTTCATATTGTGTAGAAGATTTAAAATAACTTATTCATGAAAATGTTTACAAAATCTTCACATTTTTGCAAATTGCTTATATGCAAATAAATCACAGGGTTTTTTCATTAAAACTGCCTCCAGAATTCTTATTATTACCCTTGCTTTTGTTTTCTATAAACCTTTTACTGTAAGGTGGCTTCGGAAACATGAATTCATGAAAACTTTTAGGCAATCTTTGTGACCTAAATCTGAATTTCCTTTTAATGATACCTTAGAGTACTGGTTCAAACATTATATCAGTGAGAATATGTCCATGAATAAAGCTCACACAGAGACCCTTAGGGGTGAAGGAGCTGGTCTTCTACTCCTTGAAATTGGGGCAATATTCCTACAGGTGTTAGCTGTCTTGGAGCAGGTACTAAACATTTTGATCAAGTCACCCAGTCAGTTTTAGGGCAACAGAGTTCAAGGGTTCTGCTACACTATCACCTCTTCCTGCATGCATATAATTTAAATTCCAAAGAGAGATCAAATTACCCATTAACCTCACACAATAAGTCTTAAAATATTTTATAAAGTTTAGCACGTTCTCCTTGTAGAGAAATAAAGAGGGGTGAGGGAGAGAAAGGGAGTGAGATCTTACTTAAGTCTAATTGGCCCTTGAGCACAGATTGTATAGATGAACAAGTGAATACCTGCAGAAGTAAGTGAACAGAGAACTGGACATCTCTGGAGGATGAGGGCAAGAATACATGCATGTTATCGTGCGAGTTATCATGCGAGACAATTCTCAGCATTCAGAGGACACCTGCCTGACATTCATCGAAATCAGAAGACTTTACAAAGCTGAAAAGATAGTAATCTTTCAAAAAACAAATCTGTGGGTAAACTAAGTAGTTGTCTGGGGAAATTCCTCCTGAGATATTATGGTAATGGCTTAGGTAACATGGTAACTGTAATAGCACAGAAGCTGTGTATTAATAACAAGGGATGCTAGTTCTGGGATAAATGCCCAGTTGGGTTAACAAACTGCATAGCTATCTATTATTTGGTAGAGAAAAATATAAGCAGTTAATTAGTGCTTTGGAGACATAGGGGAAAGAAGAAACAAAACAAACAAACAAACAAACAAACAAACAAAAACAAAAAAAAACCAAAAAAAAAAAACAAAAAACCCAAACCAGATTTCTCCTACATCTCTGGGGATAAGGAAACACAGGAGGTAGAAAATCATTATTTTACGTCATCTTATTTTAGCCAGAACTTTCTCAGAGGGCTACAAAGTGCAACTCAGCTTTAATCAGTGGAAATTTTAAGCTTGATCCATTTCTGAGCAGCATTAAATTTCATTGGGTTTATAATGATTCAAATGTAGAGCTCTCAAGGTGATCTAGTCCTTAATAGTTACTGGTGAATTTGTCCCACAATTGCATTAGTTAACTGTACTATAAAGATGCTAATGAGGTGAAGGGTAAGTAGGTAATTCTTTGCTAGCATAATTCCAGTGAACTATGAAGGAATTTATTATGGTGTAATTTGTTTTTTCTGAATAGGCTGGTCTGTAGTGCAAGCTAGTGGAAAGACCTTTTGGTTGGGTGGAGAAAGTTAAGATATATGTTTAGCAGAAGTTATTTATATATAAAAATAAATAAAAATAAAACAAAACAAAACAGAAAAAAACACACACCAAAAAAACCCCCCACAAACCAAACAACAAAATCCAAAACACAATCCCACATAAACACATACATAAACATAACTAATATAAAAAAAAAATAAATTCAAGCACGTGTCTCCAGAAAAGCAGTTTTCAAGGATGAATGGGGATAAGTTATAAAAATGTGAAGATACTGAAAGAGACGAGTTGGACTTTGATCATCTGGCTAACGATAGGAAAGCCACTGGAACAAAAGAGATGGGAAAAGTAGAGCTCCCCGCTGACTCTCTCAGAAGATCGTTTTGACCTGTTGAAGTAATCGGAAAAATTTCTGCTGATTTTCTAGGGACTTCGACTCAGGTATTGCTGAACTGCTTAAAGGCTCCTGAAGTGTATGAGGAGTGACAGGCTAGAATAGGAAGGTAGGCAGGGGACAGTTTTGGACTGAACTATCATGTCCTGACAGACCAGATGCAAGTCTTTTGGAAAGCACCAGCTTCACTGTTTCACCTAAATGTCAATAGCTCCAGCCTGTATAAGGTGAACATTAGCTGTGGAAAGCAGCTGCTCAATATTTTTTTCAACTATGCTTATTATTTTTAGCTCAGTGCCTCTTTAAACCTGAACTGCTGCTCCCTTATCGCCATACCTCTGAGAAATCTGCCTTCTGGCGATTCCCCTTTGAAATTTGTTTTTTACTCATAAGGTGCAGATGCTTAGCAGCAAACCTGTTTTCTTCCCTTCTCACTCATTTCCACTGAGAATACAAAAGGAAGCTTCATCCAGATTTCATGCTGTTCAAGAAGTCAGAGGGTTATCTGTCAAACTTGTGACTTCACTGGATTTTGTACCTGTGTGTGAAAAATGTACAGATTTGATTAAAATGGGCACTTGCACTACAAAGCTCTCCACACTGCAGATCATGTTTTGAAAGCATGCAAAGGTGTGTTGTATTTAAGTTTCTAATGCACGTGGTCTGTGCATGTGTGCACACGGATGCAATTTTACAGCTTGACATTGTGTTGGGGGAGACTCAGCTTGTAAAGCAGGACACCTACATATATGTATTGACAAGTGAGTTAAGGGTGAAATCCAGTTGCCGAAATATTGGCATCTAGTTCCATTGTAGACATTTTTGGGCATGCTACTTCTCTATCTGGTCTATCATAAGAAGTCCTCGATCATGTCTGCCAGCTATAGGTTTGTGTTAGGTATTGCAAATGGCTCTAGAACTGTATTTTAATAAAGTGAAATGAACATGTAAATTAGGTGCCCCAACCTGAAGCTGAATCCCATCCTTGTAAAACAGTCAGGATAGATTTCAGCCTTACATTCAGATCTTTAACTTGCCAAGTAGAGAAGGACCAGTGTCTCACCTTAGAAAGACATCAATTAGATTTGATCAAATTATCATTAGCCAAATGATCAAAGTCCAACTCCTCTTTTTCAGTATCTTCATCTTTTTATAACTTATCCCCAGTCATACTTGAAAACTGCTTTTCTGAAGACACTGTCAGGACACGGTTTAGTTCAAAACTGTCCCCTGCCTTCCTTCCTACTCCATCCTGTCGCTCCTCATATGCTTCAGGAAATCAAATCAATTTAATCATTAGAAGGACTCTGTTGCTTGTCTTTTTATTTATGCTGGGTAAGCATCATTACTCTGTTACCTTCTCAATAAACCGAAGTCCTTTCTAGTCCTGGTTATGTTGCCCATTTTTATGGGCCTACAATTGCTGTTAAGTTTTGTTTGAATTCTCAGTAGGGTTTTCTGATACATCTCCTAAGAATGTACCAGAGACAGTGCATGAGTATGAGAACCTCATTATTGTCATCATAGGAACAGTTTTCAGTTTCTTTAGGCACCCACTAGACTAATTCCATGTCGCGCATCCAAAGCAGCCTCTGAAGTCAGTCTTTCCCTTCACCTCTTTGTACTTGGAGGCACCAGCTCAGCACATTAGCTGTGGTCCTGAACACATGAGTGTTGTCATTAATGCCAGTCAGTAAGTGGGATTTAGGCTTTTAAATACTTGGTATAAAAGGCAAGGAGCAATGCATCACTTCTTTAATCTCAGCAAGCCCAGGTCCTTCTGCTGTGAAGGAAGGAATTTTATTCTTTGGAAATAGAGATCAGGTTTTTTTCTTTTTCACTGAGAAATGGAAGCCTACAGCAGAGGGGAGTTTATGGATATAAATATATATGTTTATATATGCATACATACACACATATATATACAGACACATATGTTGTGTGAGTATGTGTATATTCATTTGGGTGTGTGCATGTATGTATAAAATAATATTGATCTTGAGGAATGAGAGATTTTCTTTGTTTCTCACAGTAGTGTCTCAAAGCAATATACTGGGTTTCAGATGCCAAGACCATTGCCTGCCCTTGTCGGTAGGAGGAGTCCCTTTAACAGCTTTTGGTTTTTGGCTACAGTTAGCTCGATGACACTGAGGAGCCTCTGGATCAGTTTGTAAGGGTCCTGCAAAGCAGTCTGCTCTGGAAAAGTAAAATTAAGAATCCTTTTCTTCTGCTGTAGGTTTCTTACTGCAATATTTGCTAAAATCTTGGCAGTGCTGGTGGGAGACATCATCTTTTCCCTACCACTTTTTAAATGGTGTCCTCTCAGCAGGAAGTGGATAGTTTTCTGTCTTTACATCAGCTTGCAGCCTTTTAGGACAGGGTGAACTAAGAAAAATTTTCCTTGATCATGTAGGATTGAGGTGATACTCCATCCTGGGCACCAGTAGTAGTAGGACACAAAGCTGATGTCTGTGTAAGGCACCTCCACTGCTGTATGAGCAGAAGAATGGCCTCAAAGGCACAGACTCGACTATACTTGATGCGAACAGGCAGTTATGGGATGTTTGTTTGCATATAACTAAAAACAGGCCTTAACTGTTGGTCTTAATCTTTTGCATAAAGCACAGGAATAGCCTACCTGTGGAAGACAGCAAACACATATGGGTTCAGATTTATTCTGGTGCCGAGAAGTCCTACAGTCCTGCCAGTGTGACTATTAACCATGCCATACTATGACTGGGAATTCAGTAGAGAAACTGTTCCTGGTTTTCACACTCCCCAATGAAATTCAAGTGAAGTATGACTTTAAAGAAGAGAATGTCCTATGGAAGACACAGAGTGGGAACCAAAATTTAAAAGAAATAGAAAATTTTTCATCTGCCTCATTCCATCTCCAGTAGTAAACTCATCAGGGTAACTATAATATTTTAGGCATCAGCTCCTAGGACCACCACCTAGCACTGACATCCATATAAAAGTAAAAATTCATTTGTATGTTTCACATCTTTTACTACTACTAATATTCCTACCCCAAGGCCAATACTTCACTAAGCACACAATCCTTCATTCAGAAAAAAAAAACCCAAAACGTCATATTAACCATATAATCTTGCTAGCAGGCTGCTAGCTTAGGTTATTGAAGCTGAACTATTTCATACTGAATCCTTCATTTTATATGTAGCCGTTTGTGGCCTTTCATACATTTATCATCCACACATTCTCTCCATCAGATTCTGTTCATTTCCAGCTCTGTCCTGTTTGTTACGCATTATTTTATAGTGAAGCTTGTAACACAAAAAATATTTGCTTCCCTTCCACATTATTTTTTTTTTTAATATATAGCTGTAGCTTTGCAATGGCAGATATCCAGCAGCCACCTTGCAGTTAGAAATTATTTCCTTATTAAGTGAAGGATAAAGCAAAGATCTTCTGCCAGATCTGTCAGTTCCTAGTTTCCTATTGCCCAATACCTTACAAGGTGGGTATGAACTAAGTACTGGCCTTTCGGACAACTGGATGCCCCTTCTTCCTCCTAATGAGGCAGAAGCACTGTAATCCATCAGATGGTGGATTTCTTGTCACGGTAATACTTATGCGTGTAAGCTACTTGCAGTAGACACTAAATCATACTATTGTTGCCCCCTCAGTGTTTTGGCTTCAGTCCCCATCATTTAGAGAAGTTATGGTCCCATTTTGTTACAGAAGGGTGTAGAGAATAGGGATGAGGAAAATAAACTGGGGTGGGGAGATGGTGGGGGGAAATAATCTGTAGATAAGTTATGTGACACTGAATTCTGACACCCCCAACTAGTACAATGAAGCATTAGGTTCTTATCAGGCTGTGATTGTATAGGGGTTAAAAAAAAAAAAAAAAAGTAAGTAAAGTTGTTGGTTTGTCTGAAAACAAGGAAGGCTGAAGAGAGTGGGGGGCTGGAGGGATAAGACACCATTAAACAGAGAAAAAAAAGTCTGCTGCATGACAGGAAAGGATCGAGATGTTATTTCCATTCCTTTGGGAACAGGACAAGCTGTAATGGGCTTAAATTGAGGCAAAGGCTATTTAGCTTAGGCTTTGAGAAAGACAGAGCAATGGTCTCAAGCTAAGAAGAGATAAATACAGACATCTCTGGCATAAGGGGTTGGAGGAACAATAGGACATTGATGGCTGTTTTTTATTATTTCTTGCCAGGCTTACAGGTATAGAAAAACAAGCACTGACTGCAGCAGTCTAGTATACATGCTGTGGGGAAAAAGCAAAACAATACCACAGCTGACTACAGCAGGGGTCCCCTGCTTTTCTTTCACAGCAGTGCTCACTTAAAGGTATTTCCCTATATACATCTGCCAATGGGCCTTTGGTTGAAAGAATAAAGCTTTAACATAAAACACTTGCTACTCATGTTCATGCTGCAAAAGAAGTGATTCTTTTTTATTCTGCCTGATAGAAAAGGTCAGCAGGTGCTGCAGAAGAGGGAGATTTGATAACAACCCACCATAATATCTTGTCCCCTCTTCCTGATATTGTGAACTAGCCACAAACTGCAATTAATGACTTTTTGTTAGGGCCAAAACAAATATGTTTTTCCATTACACTGCTGTAATTATTTAATGCAACCTTCTGAGTAATGTCTTTAACTCATCATTAAGAGTTCTATAAGAAGCATAGTGAATTTAACAAAACAAAACAAAAACATGGAGACGTTAAAAGCAGCCACCCAAGGTGTTAAAGAAGAAAAAAATTAATCTCTTCACTGAGAAAAAACAGAAGACAAGTCACAGTGACATTAAGTCACAGTGACATTTTCAGAGTGTAAGCCATACAAACTTAATTTCCAGCTATTGGATTAAACCATAAAATTGTAGGAGTCACTACTGTCCTTACAAGCCTTTGTAAGGCTACTGCTCCTGATGAAGTAGCTATGGAGAAGCAAGGATGGAAGATTTATATAGGTATTGTTCTTCCTTGAGATTTTTTTTTTTAAAGTAGCTTGGTCTGGGATTCATTTTAACTTGAATTTTCTGCTACATCAAGTGCTATCTATCCCCCACCTCCTGCATACACCAGGAATAAAGGGGACACCAGAAGGGTGCTGTGGTAGGCTGGATCAGCCCTGTGTACACTTGTATGCTACTTCAAGGTCGGTATTGCAGACCATCCAGAAATGAAGGGGAAAAAGTAACACTCAAAGACATGTTCCTAAGATGAGACCCACAGTTCTCCTGGTGATATAAGAGTCTTTGGATGATTAAAAGACAGAATGTATAGGCACAGAAAGCTTAAAATTGGGATTGCACCAAATGCAAGCATGTGACTCTTGGACTAGTCCTTCTCTTCATACTTACTAGGTTTTGCTGTTTCTAAATCAGTGTTTACTGGTTCTTAGCCAACAGTATCAATGATCACACTTTCAAAGAAGACTAAGCGATTTATGTGCTCAGTTTCCATGGAGGGGGGGAAGAAATCATCAGTGAGACCAAAAGCATAAAGCCAAGACACAATCAGTGAGATGGAGGCAGGTCCAGTTTATGATGCCAGGGACACGTGTGAAGGCAGCAGTGTGCGGTGCAATCCCTGTGGTAACCATAAGTGCAGTAGTTGTGTGAGGGGACACATAGATGAAGCAGGACACCTTTGTTGTTTATACATGGCAGGCCGAGGAGAGAGAGTATATGTGTGTATTCATATGTGTGTTTGAGTACCTGGAGCTGTAACCAGGCATATTTTCTAACCAGAACTAAAGCATGTCTTCAACATCTCTGTCTTTATGCACTTCAGGGTAGGTGCTGCAAGCAGCATTAATCAGTTACATCAGGGATGTGTGTGATGACCAGATATCCTCTAACAACTTTTAGCCATAGCTGAAATCAATTAATTCCAGGTGGTGGGCACTTCAGCTTTTATTAATATCAAGTGAGAGCTGTTGGCTTAGAGTTAACATGTAAATGCCTGAAAATTAAATTTCCCATAATCAGCACTTTATAATGTCCACTCAGCTACAAGATAAAATAAAAACACAGGAGGAGGCATTTGTCTTCCACACAAAATCATACAAAAAGTCTCTTTTTTATTAAATATACATTATTTACAGTTTAAGTCTTTTGTCTGTACAACAGTAACCATAGAAAACAAATGAAGCTAAGGCTAATTTTTTTCAGTCCCCTAACAGTGTATTAAGACATGTTACTTTGTCTACAAAACTGACTTGGACTGAGGCAACGTCCTGTGGAATTCTCTTTAGAAAACCAGATAGTGAAAGGGGAATAATCTAAATCTCCATTTTGCTTTTTACTGTAACTGAGAGACTCTTGCATTACCCTTGGATGAACCACTGAAAGAGAAAAAAAAAAAAAAAAAGTCCTTTTTTTTTTTTTTTTTCCTTTTTGCTTTGCTACTGAAATGAGCGGTTTTCTGAGAGATATATATAATTTGAGTAGAACAAAGTAAAATGAATGATGAAGGGTTCTTCTGTAGAAAGAACCAATTTTTTATTATTACAAGTATTTAATCTCAGCTAGCTTTCATAGCCTGTGAAGCTGCTCTATTTGTTGGGGGTTTTTTTATTTGCTTTTTAGGATGCCTTCATATTTCAAGTAGGATACAGTTCATCAAAGTCCACCCAGGAGTGGAGTCCATTAAAATCCCATAAAATCCTTCCAGAGTCAGTGTGTGGGCTCCCATGTTGGTTAGCAACACACCACCCACAGACCACTCTTCCCCCTAAGACACATTCCAGAAACTCCTGAAGGTGTCTTATGTCATGTCATGGACTTAAGCAGAGCTGAAGTTCATTGCCTTATCCCCAGTTTTATCCACAGTTCTGCTAGAAGACACACACAATTGCAGTGAATGCAACTCCTGTTGACAGCAGTCAGGGATGACAAATAAAAGGTCCTGACTTGAATTCATATATGTCAGCCCCAGTTTGCAGGAGACCATCACTGCACTTGCCTAGAGCAATCAGAGGCTGAATTCATCTGCGATGTATCTACATTGACCTCAACAGGATTAAAACCAGGTCTGAAGCTGGCTCTGTTTCTTTCACAAAGTGGGTATCAAGCAGGTCAGGCACTACAATGTTTAGCTTCTCACTGTCATCTAGATATAATGGTCTGTGTTAAATATTTCATTTCCAAAACTCAAGGAGTAGAGATTTTTATGACTGGATGTCTGGAAAAAAACATGTACCTGCTTGTTCGCTGAACCACTATCTGAAATACCATGGAGTGGGCTTGGGTGTCCAAGTATTCCTCTGTGTCATGAATGGGATGTGAGGCTGCAACTGGCTGTACCTAGGCTTTACCTCAGAAACAATCAGCTTTCTTTCTTAACAATACATGTGCTCAGCATTGTCAGCAATGACAAAAACAGAAAATGGTTTGCCTAAATGATGCAGAAAGGAACTGTAAAGGGCATGCAAAAGTGAGTAAATAATTTTCCATGCAGAAATCATATCAGAGATTCCCTTTAGGGTTGTGGAATTGAAATCCATGAAGAGAGTAATGACCATCATATCAAGAAGGAAATGGTGTCACAATGTGAACATCAGCCAGTAGTTTAGAAAAAAGCTGCCTAAAGCATCCTAAGTGAGGGAGGGATGGGGAAAGGCGAGTCTTTAAGAGAATATACTTTGGATCACCTGTTGTACCCAACATTTCATTAAATGTTATGAGTGTTTGAGGGAAACCTTTCCAAATTCTCTTTGAGGTATCAGTGATTTAACCGGATTGATTCGTATTAGCATCAGCCAGAGGTCAGAAATCCTCTCCTATGTTTGAAGCACATTTTTGATGCTTTACAGGTCATGTGTGGACAATTTAGGCTATGTTTTGCCAGACTAACTAGTAATTCATACCATGGCAAAAATGAATCATGGGGAAAAACCTGACACCCTCATATCCTCCTGATGGTTACCATGCTTGTTTTCCAACAGCATAACCATTCCTAGAGCTTTTGCATTCTGCATTACCTCATTGAAACTACAATTTGGTGAGTGAATATCTCCATTCCCCCTTATAGGTCACCACTTCTAGGTAAACACATCTCCATGGTGCAATGCAGTCTCCCTTCTGGCTGAATACCTGGCTGGCTTTTTGAGAATCATACCATTTCTTTGAATTTCTAGTTTCTGTGACTACCAGGAGAAAAATAATAACCTCAGTTTAGAATTGTAATGCAAGTTCCTCTGCTTCATACCACCAATTTGATAGCCCCTCATGTTAAAGAAAAAGTGAGAGAAAAAGAAAAGAGGTGAACTAGATATGGAGCGACAGTGTCAATACAAACTGTTGCCTTAATCCTTCCTTAGCTCGGCTTGTAGACTCAGTACGTTACAAACAACAAACAACGAGCTTACAAATTACAATAGTTCACCAGAAAGTGTGCTTTTTTTTTTCCAGTTTTTGCTTTTGTCAGATAACTTAGTGCAAAAGATCACAAAATTAAGTACCAATACATAGATATATTCAAACTCCTATATGCATGAAGCAGAATAATCAACCAAAGAAAAAAGCTACTTCAGACCCAAAAGAAGAGTGTGTTTAGGAGTTTCATGTACAAAAGGAGCACAGAGTAGGGGGCTGCCCACACCAAAAGGGGATTTGGAGAAGTTTTCATTGGAAAAGGAAGTGCAGCAAAGTGCAAAACCAAAGGGAACAAATCATGCTTTGAAACTGTGATAGTAACTCGTGAAGAAAATCCCCCAAGCTCCCAGGGGGATGGTGCAACTCTAACTGTAGTCAACCAAGAGGCCACCCACTAACCTCTAAAGACTCTAGATAAGACCCTTGGTTTGGCAAGGATGTACCTGTATCACTTGGCTTGTTTGATAAGTAGGCATTACAAAACTGCACGGAAGCTTTGAAATAGCACTTGTCTTAGAAAGCCTCAAATAGCACTTGTCTTAGAAAGCCTCACAAGGTCTCAGCTTTTGCTCGTGTCTTTTACAGAATGTGTCTATCTGCAAAATAAATAAATTAAAAGACCTCTTTGTGTCTGTGAAAAGCTGGCAGTGCAGAACAATACTTGAAACTGGTCTTCAGCATAAGCTTTGTGTAGGTGACAGCAACGAACAACAATGGCATGAAATAGTGGAGCACAAAGAGTTCAAATTCTGCCTTCTGTTACACTCTTGCTAAGCTGAGGTAAAGGATTGGCTTACACTGATGGAAAAGATAGTGGATTTTGTCCTGAAGATGGCTGCTTTTTTCAGGGATTATTCTCTTCAAGAACTTCAGGGTTCTGGGTGGGCATTTACTATAATTTGAAAAACCAACCAATAACAGACATATCTGCTTGGGCTAGCAGATACAAGACATGACAGACAGTAGATTTGCATCCTCACTGGAGCTGCAGAGGTACTCTAGCTCATCTTAAATGGCACTGGATATGCAGGGATAGAAAAGCATGTTAGGGGTCTGAGTTACTTTTAGATTATGAAATCTGCATAGATCTCGCTACATTTCTGTTATCTGTCAGAGCTCCCATGCGAGGCAATGAATCGTTCTGGTATCATGGATCTAGAATAGACTGGAAGGAGACCTATCCTCTTCAAAGCCCCATAGATTACTGATCAGATGGCCACCAACTCAAATGGGTGCTTTGACACCTGATTTTCATGTATTCAGCTATAAGTAGATGCATGCATTTCCTAAGCAGAGATGTCTGGTGAAATTTTAGATGCAAGGAGGTATTCTACCTTGATCCCAGCTGATGTATCAATAAAAAGCAAGTCTGCTTTAAGACCTATGCAGATGTGTCTTCTGGATTTGCAAGACTAGTGTAAAATTCCTGTTTGTAGGCAAATTCTGCTAGAAGTAGAAAATCTATTGTCAGGGGCCTATCCTTCTCTGTGATCAATGGAGAGAAAGATGCACCTCTAGAAACCGTTTCATATAATCTTAAAGGATATCCAAGACATTTCCCTGTCCTCACTGACCATGGGACAGGACTGGATGACAAGTGTAAAAGAGGTGAGCTTTAAAACCAAATGGAAAATGAAACAAACTCAGTTAAAAGCAATATTCAAGTGCTTCTACAGGTCTAGGACTCAATCCTATGCTCAGCAAAATTGATAGATGACTTCATTAGGAGAAGATTCATATCTCCCCACCATAATGAAACTATATGATGCATTGATTGCTCCTCACCCAATATGTGAAATATGTGATCAGCTAAATGTTAATACAGACAAACGTCTCATTAAAATAAGGGTTTGTCTTACACTGTAAAAACTGAGCAATTGCCAAATAGCACGGGTTTAGCCAATCTAAGTTAACAGCCTGTCTTTTGTTTGGCTGGGTTTTCACTGCAAACATACCCTAAGTGGAAATAATAAGAAAAAACCTGTATGTGTTAAAAATTTACTCAAAATACTCACACAGTGTGTTTCTAGTAGGTGAACAAGGATAAATGAAATACTTACTGCAAATTACCTAGGTGACTTACTTAGGACCAACATTTTATTTCCAAAAGAGATATGAGACTTAACTTTCAAAGGTATTTAAATACCTTGTATTTTAAAACATTTCCCAGCAAAGTAGAAGCAGAAATCCAATTGAAATTAATGAGTCGCGTGCTCATTTTATTTAGTCACTTAGGCATTGATTCACATCCTCATGAGACTAAATTCCTTGAAGCCCACACTTCACTCAGATGGCAGCCTATGTCTCACTGAAGGGTAGTGGGATTTAGGTTTCTGACAGACAGCCTTCATTTGTTTTCTGTAGGCAGACATCAGGGTTTTCAGACAGGACTTCCAGGCATCCAACTCTGACTTTCCATGACTAAATATCTTTATAAGCATGGCTGTTACTGGCCAAGTAATTTCTGGAAAACAGGAATTGCAGTGCCTTAATCTGTATACAAGCGACTTAGAAATTTCATAGCCTAAAAAACGCTTCCTAGCAATAAAAATTTTTCAGAGATTACAAAGCATATCACCATGTGGAAAAAAAAAAAAAAGAAAGACTTAGTATCCTTAGTATTCTATCAGCCACGTATTTTGTTATGAAACTTGTTTTGGGAGAAGGAATAAAACCCAAACGACACCTCCAAAAAATTCTTTCATACTCTCAGGTTTTCCATCAAAATAAATAATGATGTTTTATATATAAAAGGTATTATTCCCTACATTTACTGAAAAAAAATGTTATTTAGAATGATAGCTAAAAGAAAAAAGGAAACACTCCTCCATTTAAAGAGCAATTTTAACAAAAGTAGCAGAAATGGTAAGAAATGGTATGTAATAGATGAGAAAAAAGGGTCCAATTGAGCTGTGGAGAATGAAAGTGATTTTAATATTGGTAGTTTAAAAAATTAATTTCAATTTTCTTTAACTGGTACTGAAGTAAATCAGATTATGGATTATGTCCTCACTAAAGAAAAGATTATGACACACAATAAAAAAAAAAGAAAAGAAAATAATTATAAAAAAAAAAAAAAGGCACTAGTATTAGGGTACTTGATATTGAAAATTAACATTCTGATTTAAAAGATCAAATTTTAAAAGGCAAGTCCGTACAAATGTGTTGGATACATTTGCCCAGCCCTGTAGCATATAAATATTCACATCTCATTACATTCATAGGCATAGATGCACATGTTTCTAAATCAGTGTTTACTGAAGTTTTCTAAATCAGTGTTATTCATGCATGCATTTATGTGCAGTTCTTTCTTTTTACAGATGCATACCAATGTAGCTAAATTTTCAAGGAGCTTTACCAGCCTGGGCTATATTAAATGAGGATAAAGGAAAATGGAAAACCAAACCACTGACACTGTTTTGCTAGAACTGGACTTGAACACATCATGCCACTACACCTGTTCTCTGGCCCAGGACTGAGCCACTAAACTGTATATGAAATGTCTGCAGCATATACCTACATTTGGTGATGGGAACTTGATTCTCCTTAAGAAAGCTCAGCATCTTAAAGAAACTGGCCATAAGCTGGCTGAAAGTAATTTAGTCACTTGAGAAATGAGAGGACTCTGCCTCACTGCTCAGTCTCCCTTTTTCAGCTACTCCACTGCAGGAGCTGCTTTGCACTTCATTGTTGCATTTTATAGTAATTTTATTCCTGGAAACTAACATATTGGAAAGCAGAAAGATATTCTGTCTGGTAGTTTTAGAGGAAAATACACACCTGTGGGCTTTCACCTGCTTCCCATTCATTTCTTCATAAAGCAAATTAAGTACATTAGGACTTCAGAGATGTCTCATACAGAGGCCATTTTCAGATAAGATAACTCAAACACAGGCAAGAGGAGCCCATGCACTTGCTTATTTCTCCCCTCCCACCATGTCAAACAAAGAAGCTTTGCCTGCAGGAAGGGAGAAGAAGGAAGGGGAAAGAAAGAGGAAAGGAGAAAAGAGAGTTGCTTTGCCAGGATTTAACCACAAAAGATAAAGCAATGTAAAGGGAACACAGCTATTGAGTCCATTATTACATACTTCATCATGCAGAAACACTCTCAAGTAATCATGTATCATGCAAACAGTCAGCATGAGGAAAAAGGGCTGTTGTTGACCATGGTCAAGGAAGAATGGCCTCAATATTAATTTCAGTATAAATGGTTTTATAGAATTGCTTTATTAGAGTTCTGATTATGGGGCTGGCCTCGCATATGCCTCTTCACATGAGACCAACATCATTCTAAGATTGCTTTCTCACCAACAGACACAGATGACACTTCTCATAAAGTCTTCCAAAAGAAGTGGCGAAGAATCACCATGTCCAAACAGACATTTGTTTATTCTTCCTTGTCTGTCACCTCCTCCCATCAAAAAAATAACCAGCTACATACCTTTGTGATGTACTACCTGGAAAAATAGCATGTATTGCATGTGTAACCTCACCTCTAACTTGCTGTAGGTTATTACTTCATACTGTAATTCTTTGATTTTAATCTATATAAAAGGAAACACCATGCAGAAACCCCAGGATGACCACAGAAGGTTATAGGGGGAAAAGAAAGAGATTCACCTACAGAATTAATTGTCTTGAATTAATTCTTATCAAGAGTACAGCACTAAATATTTTTCTTTCTTAGCTGTTGGATTGACTCAACTCCTGTTGGAAATCTTCAAATCTGGCAGCAAGTTGTACATATTCCTCAGAAGCCCTGCAAAGGCAGCATGTCACACAGACGCAAGTAGGGTGTGAAAAAACTCCCTTGGTGGGAGTTCCCCATTTCTTATCCTTAGGATGTCTGTGATTGAAAAGAAGTTTTTCAGCCTCATACTGAAACCTTGCAGCACAAGTAAAATGGGCAGGATTCAAGTCTTCAGTATTGTTCCCAATCAGGAAAGGTCAGAAGACTTTAGAAAAACAGGAGAGAAAGTTAAAATTCAAAGTAGAGCATTTGGGATCTTTTTAAACTTGTTTCCATAATGTTCTGCCTTATAAACAAGGTTGATTAAATATTAACCTTTTCAGATGTGACAGCAGACCTCTCTCTTGTTTAGCTTTGGAGAAGATATTCCAATTTCTACAAACAGGAAATACCAATCAATCTTTCATGCAGTTGTGTGTGTGTAGATGGATTTTTTGGTTTTTTAGAAGAACTGGAAGAAAGTGTGACTCATGTTTAAGATGCAACTATTTTTGTTCTTTTCTTGTCTATGTACTTTTGCTTTGCCACAGCAGCAAGTGTTTAACCTCAGCGCATGATAATCCTCCATATGGCATGAACAGCTATATGCTGCATTTCTAACATTTCAGACAAATATAGAGCACCTAAGTCCTAGCAGCTTTCTAAAACCCTTGAAGATTCAAGCTACTATTTTCCATGCTTCAGCTAGAGTTATGCTAGAGTATGTTTGGTCTACATAGCCAGCCTTATGAGATGGAGATGAAAGAGGTGCACAGGAATGACATTTATTGTTGATACATATATTGTTGGAAAAGTATCAATAAGCCTAAAAGTTACAGTAAAAGGACAGGAGGTTTGGGGAGGGAGCTTAATGAAGGCAGTTTTATTTTTCCTTACCTCATACCAGCTTCTCAGATGGTATAAATTAATGTAACACCATTGATATCAACAGATATATATCAATTCATATAATCTGAGAATTTGGCCCATATTTTATGACTGTTGTAAATGAGCCTGTAAAATAAATCAGGCATTCTGATCTCATTCTTTCCCTCTATCCTGTCCCAGTATCTGTAGAGCAACGTGTTTAGCTACTTCACCTCTACTTTACATAGTCCAGCTCTAATGTAAAAACAATGAATTAAATGGCTCCAGAGAAAACCACAAATAAATGTAGGGACTTTGAAACATCCAGGAACCCAGAGCAGAGATCAAGTGTGCACATGGACCTTATTTTATGTAGGGTGGGATAACAGGTCTCTTGAGCTGTAGAAGTAAACCGTGACTGCCAGGTTCTTGTGCAGAGAATGAGGCACTATGATTATTGTCAGTGTTTCCTGTGCAGTTAGCAAAAAAAGAATGTTTTAAAGAAAATTACAAAAAGAAAAAACGAAGAAAAAAAGGAATAAAGGAAGGAAGGTTAGGGGAGTAAGAGTAAGAAGAAACTGCACTGTCCATCAGATGAAATATTCCCGTTTGCACTCGCTCACTGTGTTCTGCAAGTCAATGTCAGCTTTAAAGGAGCTCTCAAGGTTTTCTGGGTATTCCTTCTCCTTTGTCTGGCTACTTCGATGTGCTTGTTTGTGCTGATAGAGGAATCTGCTCATGACGGCAATGATGCAAAAGATGATGAATATCACAACAGCTATTACACCTGAAGAGGGGTAAAAAAGGAAGGATAGAAAGAGTAAAAACCAAAACCAAAGTCCAAACCACAATTACCTCAAAAATACACTATAAATGTACAACAACTAATTGTTATAACAGAATAGTTCATTTCATTCTGTACGTAATTATCTGCTTCTGTCACACTCTCCCTGGTTGTTTTTATTTGTAATTTGAAACCCTAAGTAATTGACCTTCTAAATTCAGTCAAATTCTGCTTTCACTGGAACTAAAGTTGGGTCAGTGTGTTTGTTCTTAAAAAAATAGATCTGTATTCTCATTCAAATTCCTGCTCTGTTATCTCTGGAAACCTTGCATGAGCCTTGTACACTTTGGATAATAGCTTCTAGATAGTATCAAAGGCAGCTCCCTACAGAGCATCCTAAAAAATAAACAGAGATAAATTGTCTTCTAGGTTATTGAAGGAAAATGAAAACCATACATGAAGCTTCGAGGACAACTTTCCCTAGTATATAAATGCTTCCATATGACCCAGAGAGTTCTACCACAGTACCACCAGCTTGCAAAGAGAGAGCTCAAGAAATACACATACCACAAAAGTGGTATGTAAACCAGTTATTAGTTAGCTGGGTCTTAGATCACAGAATCACATGGAATCAGAGAATGGTTGAGGTTGGAAGGGACCTCTGGAAGTCATACTGTCCAAATGCTCTGCTCTAGCAGGGCATATTGGTTATATTTTAGAAAACTCAGGTTCTTGAAGATCCCATTTTTTGGGGGTGATATCCAATATCACGGGCTGACACTGTAGGTTTCATCCATAATGCAGGTTTCTATCTAAGTAGCTTGATACAGATACATGCTACTAAATACATCAAATACTAGACCTGCATTAGATTACAAAAAACTCAAAATGGATTTTAAAGGGCCCAGATTTATAGTTCCCTAGATGTTTGCCTTGACAGATCTATTTTTCAATTGTAATCTTTAAAAATGAAGTTACCTCCAATCACAGCTGAATCACTTCTGACTGCATTGGTGAGAGGCTCTCTTTCATCTGTCTTCCCAAAAGGATCTGCAGTTGGTTAAACAAAACAGGACTTATTTTCTGTATTGACTATATTAATTTTCTCTGTGGCTTAAACAGAAGCATCATCTTACCCTCATGAATTATAATCTGTTTTCTAAAGATGGTATTTGGGTGATCGAAGAAAAGAAACAGAAAGCTCTCTGAAAAATAAAGTGAGTTTGCAGGACAATTTTCTTCTGTATTTTCAGGAGCAGAGTCTGCTAAAAGCATATATAAAAGGAAAAAGCAAGGCTCACACTAACATCTGAAAGTGTTGTCTCGGTTTATCAGTAGAAGAATCAGAGGGATATTTGATCTAAACAGCCAACTGGGAGCTTTTCTCAGTCAGAGTTGGTTTGGGTTTTTTTCTTTTGCCTTTTTTTTTCCTTACCTAAGAAATAGTATTTTTTTAAAACTTAAGAAACAATATAAGAAAGAAGCAAAAGGAAGGGAAGGCTACATGTATTTAGACCTGACCTACGTTTGTAGATGTAGATATACAAGTCAAATATAATCCCATAAAAAAAGACTATCTGTTCTTGGGATTGCTTCTTGGAAAGGATGTTTTTCTCTCTATTGCATAAATGCAGTGGTCAAATTCAATTCAAAATCTAGAGGGGCCAGAAATGAATTCCTATATTAAAGCCTCCTTGATGCTGGAACTCTCTCGTGCCCAATCTATAAATGACTACTGTCAAAATACTGGGCCAAACAGTCTACATGCTGGCAGTTTCAAATTCAGATCCAAACCTGAGAGGTTAAGCCCTCTCCAAAGTCAGTGGAGTTATGGCAATGTATATACTTTAGTCCTGCATGTTTCAGTAAATGCTGCTTTCTACTCCAAGGTGAATACAGCTTTTCTGCACTTCCCAACCCCCAACCCCCCACCTTCAGCTTATCTTCTCCTTAGTGGAGATTCCTATCTGTTTCTCTCCATTACAAGCCTCCAGGCTATAATACAGATGATGTACGTGAGAGATACAGATGACTGTCTCTGATATGTTATACTGCTTTGCCAAACTGGTCTTTCTGATGCAAGAGGTGGAAGTCTAACTGAGAACTTTGATGTTACAATGTTTATTACTGAGTATCTTTGCCTTAGTAGCTGACTCAGCCACATTTTGGTATTTCATTGACCAAGAAGATGCTTTTAATGAAATAAGCAGTAATTTCTTAATTGTATCAGTAGGTGCTGAGATTGTAGTGATGGTGGCTTTGGGCTATTGAGGTTTATAAAGGGGGTACTTTTTCCTAATTGCCTATAAAACACTTATACCAGCCCCAAAGATGTGCAGAAGGCATCCGTCTCAAAGATGTTTTCATGTTTAAAAACATGCAGCTCTACTGCTAGTTTTAGGGGTGGAAGGATTTCTCATCAAACACAGCCATACTGAAAAGTCAGGGTTCCCCTATCTGCAGTTCATTGACTGAGCTACAGGCACAAGAGGGACTTCTGGGGGCAACTGAACGACTCCAGTACACCCATTATCAACGTGAATGATGATTGCCAGTGATAGATTTGGACGCTCAGGCTGAGACCTATTTACAAGAGGCCCCTTGCTTGGATATTGGTTGGCTATAATGGTATTGCCAAGAAACAAATAGTCATGGCAATTCTTCATCTAATTTACTACATATGTGTGTGACTGGAATGAAGATTAAAATTGTTGTTTTGCACATAAATACAGATAACATCATAGAAAAGGTTAGGTTGGAATGAAAATCTGGGGGTTATTTAGTCTAATCTCAAGTCCTTGAGCTAAACTCAAGGACCCCTAAGGTCTCCTGGACCCCTCTTCTGACGAGAGCTGTATCCTGTGGGATTCTTCCAAGCAGGCCCATGACAAAGTCTAAGGTTGTTCTCCTGAAGTCTGGGGTTGCAGTCAAGCTTTGTGCTTTTTTCCCTTTCTCTCAGTAACCTGAACTCCACCATCTCACAGTTGCTACAGCCAAGGCTGTCCCAGCAACATCTGGCTGGTTCCTCCTTGTTTAGAAATATCAGGTCCAGAACAACTAGCATAGTGAGACAAGGACTTGCACTGTTTAATTTGCCTTTCAGAAACAAAACTTTTCTGTGCAGTTTCTGGTTTATGAAAGTCTTTGGCATTTTATTCTTTTTGATGCATGAAGACCTGCTCATCAGCTGGAGTAGACAGACAGCTCAAGACTCCACCATACGCACAGCTGAATCTTTTCTGGAATTTTAATATTAAAAAATACAGCCTAGCAAAAGTCCATTATCTGTATGCCATCAGTGTATAGTTCAGCATACCAAAACCTCTATATGTGCCTCAGCAAGAAAGAAGGTGATTTGCAGATCTTTATTAAATATAAAAACCACAGTAAGTCACCTTTCATTTTGTGTTTCCTAATCAGAAAGAGTATGTATGGATAACTGAACCATGAGTGAATGGATTTTATTCCATATCTGTCTGCTAGGAAACTTTCTTGAAGACAACAAATATTCCTCTCTGAAGGAAAGAGCTTCAATTGTTTTCAAGTTATAAATATAGAAAGCTTTTTTCACACATTTAAAGAGAGATTTCCTAGAGGGCTTTTTTGTTGTATCTGTATATTAGAAAATCGACACAGAAATGTACAGTCAACTTTGAAATTGTCTTTTTCTTCTCAGACACTCAATAATGAGAAATTTGCAACTGAGGAATTGAGATACGAGCAGTAAATTTGAAAGTTAATCCTTAACTCTGTCTTCTTTTTATTTCTTAAAATGTGTCCTTTCCATGTATAAATGTAATTCTCAAGTACATCTATACAAAGTATAATTTGCTACAAATTGGATTTTTAAATTTTTTTTTTTTAAACAAGAATCTACCACCCAGTGCTCTTACTATAGCTTATAAAGACATGAAGTCTTTAGAACTAACTTGTTCTAAAAATCTTATTCAGACTTTAATCAAATCCAGTGTGAATAGTGAGGCAGTAGCATCAGATAATTCATCTTACTGAAAAGAAATCATATTTTAAAGCACAGAGTGGCAAAGACAGGGATTAACTTTTATAATAATTCTGCATTTCTGATGTAACAGTGCATAACCTTGACATAGAATGCAAGTGATTGTAAGCTTTAAATATTTAAGTCCAAAGATGGTACACTCTGTACTTCTGAGCTTCAGATTTTACTGTTTTCTGAACTCTTTCAAAAAATTTAGTCATTGAGGTAACAGAACACAGGGCAGGAAGTTCCTATTTTCAGTATAACTGCCCATACAGCATATCTTCTGTGAGTGAGAGCAGATACCTTAGACAACTCTGGGCAGGGAGAAGGAAGTTGGGGGGTAGGGAGAAGCACACAGACACTGGCAGACGCTCTCCACAGAGTAATCAGCAGCCTTTTTCCCTATGCAGAATGCTAATAGCATCATTTGTTTTCTGCAGAATATCTTAGGCAGAAGCTGCAGGAAATGGGGATTTGATGCAAGTACAAATGTCAAAGGAATCATATTATGATCCAAACCAGAGTTTTATTTGTTACCAGAAAAGCAAAAGCGGCTTCACAAGTCAAAGGGCAAAAAATAGCCCTTATTTTGTAGCCCTTTCTGGTTATTAAGAATTCTATCACATCCACTGGTGACTAAAGCAGCAACTTGATTGTCCCTGTTCCTGGTGACAACACTTCCAGCTGCTCTGAGTTTCCTTCTCTGCATACAAATTCACATATGCAAAATACTAAGTATTCCCAGAGGACAGTTTCAGGATTGCAAAAGATAAACAAACTGTTGGGATCATCTCACTGGTATCACTCAAGTAGCACTCCTTCTCTTTAGCCTGAGAGAATGAAGTACAAGCATTCAAAGAAAATCACGCACATGTGTCGAGGGGTTTGAACAAGGAGTTTTTGTTCATTTCTGCTAGGGTGGGAACAAATCTGACTTGTTTGTTGCATGACTCCTATTTCTTCATCACCACTGGGATATGGAATCTGCATAACAGTTATGTTCTCCTTTGAGATCTGCAGCACTGGAGCAATCTACAGTGGACAGGAATGGCAAATCAGGTGCATAACCATACTTTCCACTGTTTCCACTATGGCTTTAGACTGCTGTTTGTTCTGGGCATATTTTAGGCAATCCAGGAACTTAGCTTGAAACCTTTGTTCTAGTACAATGACTTTTAAAGGGGCCTTGCCTTATCTTAATGCCCATCCTCAACACTCCTAATTCTGAAAGACAAATTTCCAGTTCCAATATTTATACTATCACAATGACGTTACAGCTAAAAGGAAAGAAACCTCACTCTACAGTATCCTTTAAATTCCACATTTTCCTCTCAGCAGGACATACCTGAAGAGGAATATATTGTGGTTACTGTGTTCACATCAGTTTCCATTATGGATGCACAGCTGGATTCAGTCAAGGAGCCTTCAACAGTCACGGGAGCAACACTGGGATGGCGTAAGGCAGCTTTCAGGGGAGCAACGTGGTTGTACTGAACAGAGGACAGGCAGCCAGTGAAACCATAGGCATTTGCCTTTGAGACATCAGGGTCCAGTAACAAACTATCTGCAGAAGAACAGAAAAACACTCTGGGAATTACCTGTTTTAGGAAGGCAATATAAAAAAGAATATTTATTTATTTGCTTTATCCACTTCTTTTACTTTCCTTCATCCAATCTCAACTGTTCATATTCTCCTTCAGCAGTCTACAAGTTCTCCCTGGCCTGACCCATGAAGTTGCCATCCTTATTCCTTCCTCTACAATGCTGTTTACATTGAATTAAGTTGGCTTGGACATAAAAGCCTGCATTGTGCTTCGTTACTTACCCATTTTCTCTACTGTCTGGACAACATCTAACACAGGTGCTAGCTATGGCAATAACAACAATAATAATAAATAGTAGAGATAGCAACAGTGAATATCACATGACTATGGGGATGATGTCCTTTTTCTGCATATGTTAACAACGTCAGTTTTACAGAATCAGAGAATATCTTCATGGCATTCTACCTCCACCCCTCTCTTAATGAAGGACCCTGCTCTCTACTGTCTATTATACAATGCTTCATGTGGCCAAAAATTGAATGGCTTGCTAATATAGGCTTCCACCCTTTTTCAAGAGTGTATTTTTCAACTTTTCTGATGCACCTAATCATGTTACCACATTTTTATAAGATTTCCTAGGAATCCTCTTATTTATGAGCCAGGCTCTCACTTTTCTTGTCCTATTCACTAAAAAATTAAAGCTATACCTCTTTTTATCTAAATCAAATCCATTATCTCCATGCTTTTTTCCACCCTTAAGATGTGATAGCACAATTAAGTTATCTGGTTTTCTGTGCTCATTTAAATTTCACAAAGAGAGACAATTCAGACGTAAATGTTTTTTATTTAGTTCCAAAAGTTTTAATATCAAAGACTGTTTGGGAAAGTCAGTGAAGGACAGTGAAGCCATCTTCTCTTTCCTCCAAGCTTTCATTTATTTACTTTCCAGAAACTGAAATTCATACCGCTCAGAGGTCTGTAACACAATGCACCTTGTATCTAGGTCAATCAAACAAGAAAAAACAACACAAATGTACACCTACGGAGTATCAAAACACATTAAAAGTCTTAAAAATTCAGTGCTTATGAAAAAAATTACTTATAGCACTTTAAGTTTTGGAAATACTAACTAAAAGACAGTATTTGCCATCTTTGCTGAATTTATAAAACCCTTTGTAAACATTCCTACTCCCAGCTCTTCCTGTTTTCTTATCTTTGACACAAAAGGTGGATTTGTTGGTCTTTTAAATATTGGGCAATCTAAATTGCTCTGTTCTGCCCCAATGTGCAAAAGGTAAAGCCTAAGAAATAATTAATTCCTTCTTCATGGTACAGTAATTTGACAAGTGTAAGATGCAGTACTTTTGAAGGCTTTTTTTAAAAGTAAAATTAAGGGCCAATTCTAGGAGTCTTTTGTCAAAGTAAGCTTTGTATGAATGACAAGTAGGAGATTTTTTGTTGAAAGGCTTTGAAATTTGAAAAAAAGAAATCAAAGAACAAACCAAAACCATTCCCAGAGTCCTATGGCATAAATCACATGTGCACAGATACATTTTGCTTTATTATACAGATTTACATGCAGACCTTATGCCTTTCAGAAAGTGGAGCTTTCATTGTGCTCAACAAGAGACTGGCACAACTTAGATGCGAACGATTTATGCTGCCCTCTGAATTCTTGAGCAGATAATGTAAACCTCCGATTATGACACGGTTACTTCTGTGAAAGGCTTATTAAAGCCCACTCTGTCACTTGAAGTCTTTGAATCATGATAAAATGTTTTTCCAAAAGTTATTTTCACTACATGACATAGCGCTCAGTAAGGGAAGTGACTTGGTGAAGTTCCAAGGCCTGTGTTGAAGCAAGGTCATATGAAACATCAGTGACTTTCCTCTGACCTGGTTGTACTGTGAATTTTTCCATGCATTTGTGTGGCCTGGAAAAATCACACTGAACTGCAGCTGATGGCTTGGTCTGATCTTCAGACATTTTAACACTGTATCTGTGTTCTTTGTACTGGAGACTGACTTACTTTGGATGATTTCTACATGGGGGGGGTGACAAGGCAGTCTTTTTTGGCTTTTGAGTAATTTAACCGTTCATTCCTCACAGCTCAAATTTACCAATATTTTTAGGAAGTAATTTTTAATCTTTCTCTGCTGAGTTGTGCATAAGTTGGTCAGGCTTCTTGCTGGGTCCTCTAGCTGCTTCCTGGAAGTTGTCTGCAATATCACAGCTCAGTAAGTTTTGCGTTGGTTTTGCTTTCCTGTTTTCTGTGTATTTGAAATGGCTTTCTGTGATAATGAGGATTACATCTAACATGTAGCTGTACTTTTTAAACTTTGTTGATTGCATCAACTTCATTTATCTGCTGATTCATTTCTATTCATCAAAACCCACATCCTGTTCTACTGCCGTTTCTTTGTGCACCTCTGTTTTAAGATATTAAATAAAGCAATTTTAAGTCGTAATTTCTGAGTAATAGGGAATTAATTTTCAACATGAATAGAATTGTACTCGAATTCTCTAGGACCAATCATTAAGTTTCTCAGCAATGTATCATCTATTTGTCATAGTAAATGATGAGTAATATGACAGGTAAACTGGAACCAAAGAGGAATCAAAATGTTATTTTTGTGCAGAAAGAGTGGTTTAAATAACCTTCTTTCTAAAGAAAACGCTGTGGAAAATGGGACTATAAACATTATCCAATATCTTTTTGTTCTTTATAAACATTAATTTGTCACTCAGAAACTTAAATCTGAACTCAAGGTTTACTTGTGTGCTCATTTACACCCAGAAAGGCTCTTCATGCATTTCCTTAATGGAAATTTATTTTTAATATCAGTGAGAGGAGACATAGCCTTTTATAAATGTCTATGCCCTAATTAATTAATTAAAGTGAATTGCTAGGCAAAGCAAAATGGATAATTTACTCTACATGTTGAAGCACTGTTGTCCTTTTTTTTTCAATCTGAGATATAGAAAGATGATTTTTATAGGAGTTAAAGTGCATCCATCACCTCATTTTGCCAAGGTGCTGAACAGCACAGGTATGATTACTTCTTGGACACTGTCACTAAATTTGAGCCCATAACTTTGAAGTAAAAGACTCTTGTAGTCTCCACAGTGCACTTCTCTCAGAAGAGTTGACTAGCTGGTGCTGTGTGGTTACCTTGAAAAATATGCTGCTATGTCCTTCGACAACTTCAGTGAACATTACTGATAATATTAATTCAGAAAAGGCAGAAACCATGCTTTGGATTAGACTGGAAACCACAAAGAGTCAACTTTGGAATAACTTCACTTCCTGGTGTGAGCCTGCCACAAAGGCAGTGAACAACACAAATTTTTCCTGGTTAGAACCACTGAGCTCAAACAGTTTGGTTCTTGCTTAAGAAAAGGACGAGTTTAAACAGGAGAAAGGGAACAGGCATTCAGTGCACATGCAAGACATTCCTGAAAAAGCAAGGGACAACAAGAGCAAAGTAAAGGTACTTTTTCTCAGTTTTCCCAGGAATGAGCAGAATAAGCCAGGATTTGATTGTCAGCAAGCAAATATTTCATGCAAGTGGTACATTTGACAATTTTTGTTTCATTAGGCTTAGTGAAGATAACTTCAGACATGTACTTAGTATGTTTTTTTAAAGGCAGTTTGTCATCAAAAATGAAGCACTGCTTCATTTGCAATGTGATATTTGTTACTTGTCAGAGATTTTAACATTTGAATCCTAATCTGAGACAATATAGCCAACCCTATGTGATTTTGCATGAGCTCAAAATATAATCTATAAAAAGAAGAAAATAGGCAAGAAGGTAGAGTTACTACGTGCAGAACAATACATGGTTTTCTAAGGAGCAGATGGCTAAAATCAGCTCCAGTAACAAGAATTCAGATTAAAAATAAAATTTCTGGATAGAATCAGATGACCGTGGACACTTGTTTAGGCAGTATTATCATCAAGAAAATCAGGATATAAGCATGGTTATATGATCATACAGTAAAAAAGTCTGAATAGGTTTGCTCTCTTTTTGTTAGAGACGTGATGGCATTATTGGCTTAGACCATGGACTGCTTGAAGTGCCTGGGGTAGTCAAACTTTGCTTATTTTAACTGCTGCCATCTTGATCCCAAATGCTGCTTATATTTTATCCTAAAGTAGTCATTTCTGCTTTTCTTAATGCTTTACTAGGCTATTAGGAGGAAAAATAAATGTTCTTTTAAAGTTGCTCTATCATGCACCCAAGAGATATTTTTCTAGGGTATTTAGGGCAAGAATAGTCTACAGTAAAGACAAGAACTTTGTATTGACTAGGAGAGTCCAGCCAATACCACTTGCAGCCACTGCTGTAGTTTAAAATGCTAGAGTACAATATTCTGAGACTGTGACTTTACATTTCTCAAGAAAACTGCCATCTTGTGAGTTTAAAAGGGAATGACTTTCCAGCAAAAAAGTGGACTTAAGTCTTTTCCGTAGAAACTCTCTAAAAGGAGACACTTCTTTAGAGAACCATTTGTATCTCAGTTTATGCCAAGTTAACCCTTCTGATTTAAATATCCCTTTATCATCTCCCCCAGTATAATATCCCTTGTGGAGGCTCTGTGATCTCTCCAGTATATAGATTCCATTTTCTTCTTGTGAACTTTTAATAAGAAAAGCTATTGTAGGAATCATAAGAATTGTACTGCACCTACATAATGATTTTAATAAAATTACTTCCCAGATAAACTTTCTTCTATGTACACTTTATATCAAAGCTGAATGATTCAGTGGAAATAACTACTACAACTCGAGTGTGTTTTAGCTCAGGCTTTTAGAGATAAAAAATGTCATAATCTTGTGCTAGACTACACAGTTCTTTACATTGCCAGTGTGGGAAGGTCTGCTAATGCATCACTTTAAAGACAGAAGTAAATTAGTTCAGCATTAATAGGTGCTAAAGAAATCTTTGCAACCTTTTTCTTCAGAATACTCTTGAATCTCAGTGCTATGCTTTTGCTCTGGTATCACTACACAGCTAGTATATTACATGGCTCAGAAGCAAATATGCAGACAATTAAATTCACTGATTTGCATCAATTATTATTTTTCCACAAGTATAATGGTGAAAGATTCAGATATCTTGGGGAAGAATAAGAAGTTTGCAAAGATTCATTAAAGTTGACTCCAAAACAAATAAATTATATTTTCCATTGGTATAGCAGCTTTTTATAGACAAAACCTAAGCACATGTAAATGTGTTTCTGAGATGAGAGAATTTTAGAATAATTTAAGTTGAAAGACACCTCTGAAGGTCATGTAGTTCAATCCCTTGTTCAAAATGGAGTCAGCTTCACAGTTAGGTCAGATTGCCAATAGAACTCATGTGGTTAAATACAGCAGCATGATCTCTGCAAGGAGTACTTAAAGTAAATGAACTGGGACTCTGGTTAAGATTTCACTGAGACTTTGCCATAAACCACATGACCCACTTGGGACCCAAATCCACTACTCACTGAAGTCCATGGAAAAACTCCTGTTGATATTGATGAGCTTTGGATAGATACTTATTTTTGTCTTGCCTCTAAATTTGTGAAGAAAAAAGGACAACACACTACAAGATAATATTTTTTTCTACTGCTGTAGGATACTGTGAGGAAGCATTCAACAAATGTCTGTTGGCTACTTGAATGCTGCTTCTTTTTACTTCCTTGTCTTCAAAGCCACATTTATATTTAGACTGATCTTTCTCAGGCGACTATATGGTCCCGTTACTGTGGATCTGAACAGCTCACAGCGTTTGATGCTTTTATCCTCCTAGCACCCCTCTGATATAGGGATGTTCTATTATCTCTGCTTTACTGACAGAGAACAGAGCTAGTAAAGCTCAGACTGGTTCCAGTGGGAAGAAAATGCTTGCTTACCTTTATATCCTCACATAAATGGCTCGCCCAAGGTCATTCAAGCAGTCTGTGGCAGAGTGACTGTCCCTATGTTTTGAATTCCAGGTGAGCCTCCTCTGTGTTAAATGGAGTTGTTTTGTATTTTTATTCCCAGAATTCAGAGCTAGGTGTAGTGCAGTCATTGAAAAATATAGCAGATTTGAAAAGCAGAAAAAAAAATAACAGCATTTAAGTAGCTTTTGAATAAAGGAAGTGTAACAGGTCTGGGAGAGAGTAGAAGGGAGGGGGAAGCACTATTATTTAAAACCTGGTCATTGTATAAAAGTGCATTTTTCAAAAGTTCCTGCTGTGCTAAAATTGTTATCGTAAGATTTGGTGAATAAGAGATTCCAAGCTTTTATGATGTCCTACTGGAAGGTCACTTTGAGATATCTCAGCCAGTGGGAAATGAATGGTGGGGCTGAGAAAGAAGATGCTATAATCATCTGGTATAAGCATCACATTTCTCTGGAAGTTTGGTTTGCTGAGAGGATGAATAATGACAAGGAAGAACTTGGATGTCATTGGTTTAGGTCTCCGGTATTCACCTTCTGGTAAGCCATTGTTAAAAGTAGCTATAGCCAACATTTTACCTATATAATAGTATAAATGATAAATGGACATATTTATGTAAGTTCTACATCCCTAAAATGACATGGTCTAGCTCTCCTCTTGTTACAACAAGGCAATACTCTTCACTTTATAGCAGTTGGGATTTTTTGGTTTGGTTGGGTTTTCTTCCAGCATGGGACATTGTGCAACCAAAGTTTGGAGATGATACAAAATTGGTAAGAGCAGTTGGTAGACCAGATGGTTGTGCCACCATTCAGAGGGACACTGAGAAGCTGGAGAAGTAGGAAAACAGGAACCACATGAAGTCAACAAAGGAAATGTAAAGAACTGCACTTGAGTTAGGAATAATCCCATCCACCAACAATTGCTGGGGCTGACCAGCTGGAAAGCTGCTTTGCAGAGAAAGACACAGGGGTCCTGGTGACAACAAGCTGACTGTGAGCCAGTAACACATAAACAAACAAACAAACAAACAAAAAACCCCAACCAACCAAACAAAACAAAACCAAACAAACAAAAACAAAAAAAAAACCCCAAACAAACAAACAAACCCCAAAAAAGCAAAAGAACCCTCCCAAACACCAAAAAAACCCCAAACCAAACCAAACCAAAAGAAAACCCCAAACCACCCACAACCCCAGGATTAGTCTGGAATTCAAGTGAATTGCCAAGATGCATTGTATGATTCCTGGTACATCAATAAGATCTCCCACTACTTAGATAGCCAAGTTTATGGCTTTAATGTCATTACAGAATATGAACTATTGCTATTATTATTACTATTACTAAAACAAATTTCCAATAAGCTTCAGGGCAAGAGCGGAATAACACAAGGATATATCCATCAAAAGCTGTCTGGAGACAAGTCTGTGATGTTCAGTGGAACTGAATGCCAGACCTCTAGAGATAAATCTGGGCTTTTTGGATTTGCAACACCCTTGTACTTGTACAGCTTATCATATTTTTGTGACTAAATGTAATTTCTCTCCACGATGCTCAGCTGTATTTTGTCAGCTTGCTGGCTACAACTTTGAAGGTCTTTGTGCTATGTTCCATCTTGCTGTTTAGAAAAGCCTTGGTTTATTGATTTGGTATCTATTAGCTGGAACTCTAGGTAGAGGTCATGATGAGCAATATTCTTTTAGATTTTCATTATTACAACTGACTGTTGATAAAACAAGATATTTAGCTTATCTCTGACTTGGGTTTGTAAATGTCAGGTATCTAAAACTGTCCATGAAGGCTTGGGAGATTGCTGAATTCTAAACAAATATTAAATAAAATTAAAGGAAAAATCAGTTCCTGCCCATAATGTACTTAGTAAAACATGATGCACAATATATGTAATTATATTGCACAAGCAGATACTAGATGATGTCTATGGCTTCTGTCTAGCTATCAGTCCCACTGTGCTATTTATTAATAAAACATACGAAATTTTAATAGTGAAACAGATGTCAGGCTTGATATGGAGGTCCAATACTAACAGACAAAAATGTCTATAACCAAGGAAGCATTGAAAATCTTACTGGGAATAAATAAGACTCTTCTATAAAGTGATATATCACACTTCACAACAAAATAGAGTTTTACTTTTCATATTTTCAGGCAGAGTTTTCCTGGACTTGTAATGGCTTTGTAGTGTGGAGGTGTAAAGATCAAGAAGGTCCATGTGCAGAGCATGGAGAATTGTGGCCTTGGTGCCATATGTAATATAAATATTCCTTGCAGAATTCAAATGGAAAAGGACTGAGAGAGGATGAAGGGTCACAGTGCTGTTCTTATCATTAGGAAACAGAGACAGCTTGAGAGGAGCAAGCTGTAGTCAGCAAAATTATATCATTAGGCCAAGATGCCACCCTGTGCAGCCACACAGGCAGTATGAATCACCTTACTGTAAGGAGCAATGGGAGAAGTTAATATTGCTATCAGTGCAAACAAGTAAAGCTGCCAAATTTTTGCATTGATTAGATATACACATAGGACTACTGGGATGCACACGTCAACTCTTACAGCAAAACTAGACAAACAAAACCCCAATCCTATTAAAAACCCAACACAGCACAGGTGAAATCCAGCACTATAACAACTGATGAATCAGGGATATTTTTAGTAGAACCTACCTGTGACCTTGCCCAAGGTGAGTGATTTGATGGCCTTAAAATCTATCTCAGAAAAGTTATGTTTGAGTTTGAGAACTTGATCAACCTGGAAGAGGTCAACAAAATTAGTTCATAACAACAGTATGTAGACACTCCTAGATCTCTCTGTACTGCAGACTTCTGGGAACGCTCTCAGCTGCAAATCAGTTAATTCTGCCCCCAAGCGTGATTCAGTTTCTAAAGATAGCAAAGTGAATGTGCTTTGATTTTAGCATGAGAAACTGAAAGGTACACCAGAATAGTCATAGAAAGGGCTTTGAAGAAACTTCCCCTGCAGAAAAGCTTAAAATGTTTGACACTGAAATCCCCCCTGCTTTCCAAAATCCATGTGTAGTCACTTCAGAATACACTCAAAGGAGGCCTCTCTAGAAATATATTGTGAAGAATTAGTTCTGCATAGAAGAAAACCACAGTGAGGCAGACAATAAAAGACTGGTACCTGAGGAAAACCTTGGCTTTTCACATAAGCCTCCTTTCTAGATAATCAGGCCTACCCACCTTAGTTGTGTGATAGCTGTGTTATCATTTTACCACCCAGAAATGAAAACTGTAGAGGACGGAAAACTGTGGTGGTGTCTCTGTTTCTGACTCCTCCCCATTCTACTTCTATCACACAGCTTCTCTGTGGACTCTGCCACCCTTCCCAGTTAAATGACTGCTGCCAAGATCTAGACTTCATTTTTTTTGTGTAATGATCTGGTATAATTAGCCTCAAAAAGAGCAATAAGATGGTCCTCTTCTTCCTGCCTTGGAAAAAACAGGCAACGGAGGGAATCAAAACAGAGAAATGTTCTCATCTCTCATGAGGCTGTCACATACAGAATGGCTTGCTTCTAGCAAAAGGGCAGGGCACTGTCACACACATGGTGGCTGTACCCTTTGTACCCTCAGCTTTTTCTTTTCTGAGAGGATAAGGCAGATGGGATCCCATTTGGCACTGGGACACATACCCTAAATGAATTTATAATCCCAGGTGTTCATTCCTTAGCTGTTGTTCTCCTTTTGGCAGCTTTTTAATGATATACACTGTGTGGTCCTCTGGGACTACAGGTCACACGGACATCCCTAAGCCCCAGAACCACTCCAGTGGTCCAGATTAACTTCTGGACAAAGGGTGTTTCCTCATTCACAGATTGTCAGAGACAAAGGAATAATCACTCAACAGAAAACATCAGGGTTGGGTACTCTTTGAAGCAAAGTCTGGATGGAGATTCGGCCTAACCTACAGGGATGTTCTGCTGCTGGACCAGCTTTATTTGCACCAGATTAATGTGAAACCTTTGCCTCCTGCTGGTGATCAGGCATTGAAATCAGTGGGTCTGAGCCATGGCATACCTGAATGATGAGCTCTCTGCCTTCTCTGTTAATCTTCACATGGTGCAGCTCTCGGTTGGCAAAATTTCCAGAGTCAATGGTGAAAATGAGGAGCCCATCCTTACTCAGCTTGTATCGGACCTGTAAACTTCCTTAAAAGCAGAGCAAAATTCTAAGTATAAAACCCGTGTCAATAATGAGATACTCTTCAATACCTCTACACAATATATAATTCATTATCCTTTTATTACAGTGGAATAACAAGGTTAAAAAGTCAAGAAAGAGGTTAAAGAGAAATTAAAGAGTTCAAACTGTAATGGAAAGTGTAAAAAATAATGTACTGGAAGTGTTTTCCTTCCTACTAGCTAACAAACTCTGCGATGGAGAAACATAACTTAATTGACGAAGTATATCAAAGGAGAGTGTGTCTATCTGCAGGTCAGATATTCAGCACTGCCACAAAAGCTGATCTACATTAGCCTGTTAAGGATCACTTCCACCAGAGGGCATGCAGGTCTTGCACTGTTCTATTAAATTGATATTTGTGGATTTTACTATTCCTTTTCATCAAGACATAATAGACAACGAAGAAGAGAGTGACAACTGTGAGAACTTCAAGTTTATTTCAAAAATTTAAAGGCCCAGATTCTTTATAATCTATATGCAGTATAAGAAAAGATATATTGTAAATTACTATGCAAGAAAAATATTTTTACTTTGGTGTTCTAACATATTTGAAGAAATAAATATAATTCATATAAAAATGAATGCCAAACATCTCTTTCAGTCTTCATATCAAAAAAGCATTGTTACTTCTGATAAATAACAGTACCGTAACAAATCAAAATGCACAAGGAAACAAGGAATCCAGTATCAATTTTAATCCTTCCACAAATGACTACAGGGGAAAAAAATATATATACATATATATAATTTAAAAGGATTATTCTGACAAAAATCCTCTCAAAGTTACTTTTCTGGGAATTAAGTAGCAGGAAGGAAAAAAATTCTCTCAACTTTTGGAGCTCTTTTTATGCATCAGCAACCAAAATACCTGGAACAACAGTGGTATTACAGAGTTAAAAAGCTTTTTTCTGGGACTACTTTGTCATGGTGTTCAAGGAGAAAATGAATGCTGACAGCACCACAACCTTAAGCAAAGGGTCCTTCATTTATTCCCTGTTCTGAAAATCATACAAAACCTCCTATCTCCTTCCATTTCAGCACTTCTATTAGTACAAGTTCAAACTATTAAGTATCACCAGATTTTGCAGAAGGATACAGGCAAGTGTTATCTATGCTGAATGATAGGGACTGACTGACTGTTACTGAAGGACTGATTTGTTCACACTGTTTTAGGTCTAGGACCAGTCCCAGTGTTTGCAGACACAACTCTTGTGTGCACACTGCAATGCAGCATCATATGAGAGAAGCCCACAGTACACCACAAGCTGCTGCACATGCATGGTGCACCTGCAGCGTTTTTCAGAGGCACCTCTGACTCCAGAAGCAGACTGGCTGTTTAATGAGGTGAATGAGCAGCCCTGCTTGGCTCCTTTATTTGGCTGTATTAATACTGCAAGACTGGTTACAGGTCTATAGTTAGTGAGAGAGAACATGAGGCAGTTCTTCACAACGTAGTGTATATGTACCTGCTCCTCTCAGCCTTCCAACTCCTCCCTCAATAAGGTCAACTCTGTTGTCCTACAAGCTACTGTAAAACTACTTTATAAAAAGCTTTAAACGATGTATACATTTCCTGCAGAGAGGGAATTTTACCACCACTAAACAACTTACAGTGGAGTTGGTAGACCTAGACAGAGTCCAGTTAAGATCAACACTCCTTTTCCCTCACCAGCTGCTCAGGCTCCTAAGAGCTGCACTCATAACATTAAGTATAACCTAGATGAGCACTGATGCTCTCTGAGCTGTGGAGGATAGGAACAAAGCTTCTGAAAAGGAGAGAGAAAATGAACAGCTCGAATGAAGGCATTTTATCTGATCGAAAAGATTGCTGAATCAGGTGAGCATTTAAAGCAAAAAGTAAAAAAAAAAAAAAAAGAGAGAAATAAAAAACATTTATTTTCTCACACATAGTCATGGATGTTAGAGGAGAATTTGTGAAGAGCTCAAGGTCAATAACAACTGCTAAATTATTCACTGTGAAGTCCTGATTCAGCTGGCCCAAATAATATTGCAAAGCTCCCACCCCTCATTGCATAGCCAGGACAAGGAGCTACTGTCTAACACCATTAACATCACACTGAGAGGTCTAAACTTAAACCACAATCCCTTTTTCTGGTACTGAATGAAAGACACCTCAGAAAGGAATAACAGTGTAAAAATCTTACAATCACTTTGCTCCAGAAAGACATGAGAAAAGAAGCCCATGTGCAAGGAGGTTAAGGGACCATCTTCAGACTTAGCTTGTTAGGGCAGTGAAATTTGATGAAAAAAGAGAAAAGTTGCCTGGCCCTGCACACCACAGCTGAGGTGACCACACAAAATAAGCTGAAACTGAGATATGATAGTGTAACAGATTGGCTCAAACTAAAAATCATCCCAACAGAAGTACTTATGCTGCCTCTTACCTGGAGCCTTTGAAAGAGGCGTGTGAAAAATGGGAGAGAGCCTAGATTCTATCTGTGATCTTGTACTAGTTGCTTAGTTTGCAAATGTGAAAACAACTTCTCTGCTCTTTTTGAATGCTATAAACATAATAGTATATAAAATATAAAAGGTACTACTATATTCAGATGAACAACACAGGAACCAACACATTTGTGTTCAAAAGAGAGCCAGCAAGATATGCAGTCTATCTAGGTTCTCAGCTCTTGCAAACAGGAATTTACACATTCACTTCTCTAGAAAAATATTGATTTTAAACCAGACATAATCTGTTCTATTTACTAGGAGACAATGAAGGAGGTTCTTGATATCCATTAAGAACATATCTTACTTTCTATAGTGGTACAATTTTACCTTAAATCATTTAAAGAGATTAGTGACGAGCATCTTATCAAATTGCTTTGAATTCCAATGGTAACTATTTTTGGATGGCTGCTCTTCAAAACCATTGAATTCAAGTTGGCATTTTGCCTGGGGTCAAATTTGCATTAATATAAACCAGAAGTATGTGAGCTCATCCTCCACACCAGTGTAAGATTGTAAGACTGAGCTGATTTTGACTTGCATTCAGTACCAAAACTTCGTCCGTTTCCAGAGTACAGAATAATTTGTCTGGCAGATTACACTGCCATTTTGCTGCTTGACAGGCAAAATAAATGAATTATTAATTAGGATTATTATTAAGAATGTTTTTTTGTCTTCTGAATTTTGATTATCTGGTCCACTGACTTTCACCATAGCATCAGCCCAGTATCAATAACTGCAAATAAAAATCTTTGCATAAACCAGCTGGATTCTTCCTGCTCTCTATTCTCTCTCCATTTTGCATCATTTTTGCCTCTCAATAGGGAGGCATACTAATAGGTGCTCACACTAATCATGAGCAGCATAATTTCTGGCAGTCTTGTTGCAGTCATGCCTGTCATCCTCTTTTCAGCTCCCTGGGTCTGAGCATGCACACCTGAAGTGCCACAACGCTCAAGTAATGTACTGCCTGTTGTGTTTTCTTCCTTCTCTAATGTATGGGGAATTGCTGGAGGCGATTTCTGTTAAGTCCATGAAAGAGGAAGGCAAGGAAAGAGAGAGGCATCATGTTATTGGCCTTGGGCTAGAAAATTTTACTAGGCATATTGCCCCAGCAGTTTTAGGTAAGGGTAGATTTATGCTTGCTTATTTAAGTCATGTCTTTTAGCTTCAAATTCTACAGACTGCAGATCAGCATGAAGATATGCTGAGCTAGCTCGAGAACAGCCCAAAAGGGCAGCAGACATAGTTAGGCACAGTGTTACAGAGCACAGTGTGGCCTCTTTCCGTCACTTCTGGAGGAAATGAGTCCACATGGGCTCAAATGCTACAGTGATGAGACCACTGCCAGTGTCAAAGCTGGCTCACATCACTGTGCTCTTCAGTCTGTAATCTGCAGTTGTAATCCATGACTGTAGAGCTGAATGACATCTCTCTGCTGATATCAAAGAGCTACAGAGCCATTTTACCAGGATTCCCGGGAGTTCCCTTGTGCAGAAGTTCTGGGAAATAGAGACCAAAGGGCAGTATTTATGCCATCCCATGCTGGTGACTAGGTTGGAGATGACTTTTCTGAAACAAAACACTCCCAGAACACTCTTTCAGTGGTAATGGAGGCTAGGGTTAGTACTTGCTAGTGGTACACTAATTATCAGTGTCAGTATAACCTCCAGGCAGCTACAGTAATAGTAACATGATGCCTTAAAACTGCTTCTATCTTTTAGCTGAGGACAAGAAAGATGTAGTAGCAGCTCCTAAATCTAGTGGCAGTAAGGACATTAAACTGGTTAGAGATTTCAAAGTGTTCAGTCTGAAAAAGTAAAAAATAGTCCCAAGTGGCAGAGTGTGAAGAAATACCCTGGCCATGATGTTAAATATGCTATGGCCAAAAACTTTTCTGATTGAATATGTCAACAGGAGAATCATCTTTCTTTTGCCTGTACAGTAGTGCCTGAGTGGAATGTCAGGAGAATCTGGTGGCTTTGTGGCCTATGCCACTTGCTTTACATTCCTTCTGGACTGCCAAAGCTTGTGTTGAAAAACAAATAGTAATTTTTAAATGATCATCTGGAAAAGGAAGCAGGGGAAAATGTTACAGAAAGTGTCCTAGCTCAAGGAGACTTCCTGGCTTGAAAGTTCTCACTCCATGCTAAATATTTGACAAAAAGGTTAAAGCAGCTCTGCAGAAAGCAAACAAACAAAAAAGGATACCAGGTATCTGGTCTACAGATCCATCAGTCATAAGCAAGGTTCCTGTCACTCATGTCACCAGTAACACAAGTCTTGTGTCATTTAGTCTTGAAGAAAGAAACAGCAATGAAGGGAATGACATGCCCTTGGAGTTTGAAACTTCTCTGCAAGACCTTCATTTACAGAAACTGGTTTTAAATGAGCCCAGATTGAACCCAACATCTCCGCCAACTCAATAGCATTTTTTAATGACTTAAACTCTCTGGAGCAGCTGGTAAGACATCTTGCACCATTTGCAGAAGCTGAGGTTAGTTCAAGGAGCACATGTGGGTGGCACAAGTAAAACTTTTATCACCACCATGTAACATCAGGCAAAATCATTTAAATCAGGGAAGCTGACAACTCTGGTTTGGGAGAAATGTGTAGGTATAACATAATGAAACACTGCATTAATAAAAGGGCTGTGGACTATCCCTACATGTCCCCTTGTCTCAGACGCAACCAAAACCAAAGAAGTTTGTAAACAGAGACTCTTACAGCTGTCTTAGACTGGCAGTCACCTTTGTCAGACTGTAAGATGCTGATTACAACCCTGCATCCACCCTCAGCACTCGAGCTACAGCTGAAAGAGAAATTAATTAAAGAAGGCATCAACTAAATAAAGGGTGGAATATACTAGCGAGGCTATTGACATTACTATTATGGGAAAAGAAATAAATGTAAAAATTGAAATATTTAGCCTAGAAAGCTATTTACAGCTTATAAGGTAGAAATGTTTATTCATTCCTGATCACAGAACAGTACATTAAAGTTTTCTGTTAACTACCACAAAATATCTCTCCAGCAACATACACATTTTCAGCATGACAGTGTCCCTTCTTCATAGCCTAGATATGTAAAAATGAACCACCTTTTTCACAGTTAGTAGCAGCTGGCTAAGAAACCTGCTCTTTAATTAGCAGCTTTTCCCCAGGGGTATTTACTCAGTAAATTTACTGTTCAGTGGAAATGTCGCTAGTGATTCGAAAGAACAGGGCCCATCTAGTGGTGTTTAAGTAAGAAAGGACCTGCAAATTTTTAGGAGTTGACTCTTGTTATTTGTTTTGCATGGAAAAAACAATGAGGTGAATATGCTGAACATGTTTGCTGGTATAATTACTTGGGTACTACATTTGCTTAGATGACACTGTTACATAGTGTTTTAAAAAAAATCTGCACCCCAATTTTTTCTCATAGTAGTGAAAAAAGAAGTGCTTATTTGTATGCCTCCCACTCAATGCTTGAGACTTTCAAGACTTAAGGATCATATTTAGTACATCTTATATTAAAAAAAAAAAAAACAAACCCACTTTCACATTGCATTTCTTCAACTTAGAATAAAAAAAACCACATCCACAAGCCCCTAAAGGAGCCTATCTGGAGGCCCCCTACCTCAGGTCATTTAGAAATCCTGATAGGAAGCTGGAGACAGATTGAGAATGTCACTTAATCATCAACAGATGTAACTAGTTCCCTTATATGACTGACAAATGTGTTTAACCTTTGTAGACATCTCATTCCCACCAGTTGGGTTATCATAGGCTGACCAGCAATTAAAAAGGCAGTGGCAGATGCTTCTTGCTCCAAAACTAGAAAATATTGCAAGTCTAAAAGATGACCCAGAGGACCACTGCCATAGAGCTCATTATGCACATTCTGAGTGGCTTAAACACAGAGCTTATTCCAGTGATTTTAAGAGGAACACTTGTGTAAACAAAACAGTCTATGTCAATGTAGCTGGGCCTAAAATGGGAACAGGGATAACCCCTATGTCATGGCTGAGGGTCAGGGTGGCCCCTTAGACCTTTAACAGACACTTTCTGTTAACCCACTTCCCTCCCCAAAGGGGAAGAGAAAGGGTATAAGGGAGAGAGATTTAGCGATTAGAAAAGGAAACCAGATCAGCTTTAATTAAAATAATAATAGCAAAAATGGAATATATAAAATATATACAAAACCAGTATTGAACCCAACTCCCCTGATGGTAATTACATCACCTTCACCACCGATGCTGTGCAGCAGGCACTGGAAGAGTCCCAGACTGGGCCCAGCATCAGACAGAAGCAGTGTTCAGGAGCTGGATTCTGGTACTGGACTCAGGAACACACAGATTGGGATCGAATGCAGAAGAGAGTCCTCCTCAGATGCTCCAAGGACAAAACCCAAAGAGGACCCAAGCCAAGCTGAGCAAAGCAGGCCAAGAGGGCAAAGACTTGGGCGAGACCCTTATGATCCCTCAGCTTTATACCAACTGTGACATATATGGGATGGAATCCCTCATTGGTCAGTTTGGGGTCACTTGCCCTGTCCACTCCTCCCTGCAGGTGTGGCCTTTTACTTTTGGCACTCCACAATGTGGTACCCAAGATCCAGCAGTGGCCTTGGTCTGCACACTGATCCTCGGTACTAACACTAAACGTGGGTTGTTATCACTACCAGCAGCAGACACTGCTGTGAAAACAGGCTGCTAACTTCAGAAAAATACAGTTAGTTAGAAGAACTGAGATGAAAAGTAAAATCACTGAACAGAATTACTTCTGTTCTCACTCAAACCAGGACACCATAGATGTGGGATAATACTAAATGCTGTCTATTCAGTTCAGCTCAGGGGAAGCATACACTGTAGTGTATTTATGTACACTGGAGGGACAGAGCACTGCCTCAAATTGGGATCTACCAGCTTGATGACTGCTGACAAACTGTCTTCATTCTTTGTGTTACAGTTTATCTGTTAGTGAAACAGATGAATATTAACAACCTTTGGAAAATTACATGAAACCTCTGGGTGAGCAACAATTTAAAACCATACTATTAGTCATTATCATTATCGCATTCCTAGATACCTCTTTTTTGGGGAAGGAACTGGTTGCTTTTTCTTTTACAAAGTGATGCTATATTAATTAACTTTTTTCCCTAAAGGTGACTGAACATAAAGATATAGTTAAATCTCCTCGAAATTACCTGCTTTCTGACAGTGAGGTTTATTCTGGTAAATCTTAACCTATATAATTTCTACACATTCCTTGGAATTTTGAAAGTCACTTCAAGATACTTCATTAAGAAATCATAATACTAGTGGATCTTATGCTCAGATCTCTCCTCCTGTCTTTAAACACACACTGGATGCCATTAGTCTTCTCATGGTCAGACATTCCATAAGCCCTACATCTTACTCACTTTTATAGGTAGAAGAATCTTGCTAGGCCTTCATCTCACTCTGTACTTTTCATTTAAGACTAGCATAGCAGCCAGGCTGGCAGGAAGAGCTTTTATTCTTTACCCAGTGAATGAAATAAAAAAGTATCAACCTATGAATTTTATTCCAAAAGTTCAACCTGGCTCTACAAATTATGCATCACTAACTCTGTATGAACAGCTCACAGGCAAAAAAGACTGAGATCCTCTGCTGTGATACCCTGAGGAATTCATACCAACCTGCCCTCACCAAAATCCTGGGTCACAGTTCCCATTCTTTACCTAATATCTTTCAACAATTCCCGTTTCAGTTTTGGCAGTACAGATAACTGTTCAAGCATATAGATAAATTGTTTCATGCTGACCCAACAAATAACCATAATGTTCAGCTATAAGAACATGGAAAAATATGGTCTGAACAGAAAAAAAAGAAACAACTTGAGCACTACATGATGTCTGTTGAGCAGGAGAGCAAGCAACAATCTTTTAAATAAAACGAGAAAAATAATTGTATACCTCTCTTCTCAAACCTTCTTTTAACTCATAATAAAGACAGCACAGAACTTTGTGGATTAATAGGGTTTTGAGGTTAATGATCCTTGTTTGTGTCTATAGATACTGCCTGTCTGGTCATGTATATCTGGTAAATGTGCTTCTATGACCAGTAAGTCCATCTGAGTACTGCTTCTTTCATAGGCTATGCCAGCCTCTGTGACTGGAGAAGTCAGGTCCTTTGATCAATGTCCTTCTCCTGATTATAGCAATATATATATAAAAATATATACAAGGAGGGAGACTCCACAATTCTCTAAGCAAGATGTATCAGTGCTCAGTCACTCTCGCAGTTCAGATGAAACTTCATGTGTTTTAGTTTGCACTCTTTGGCTCTTGAGTCACCTTGCAGTGACATTTGCTAGCTCTCTTAGCACTTGCACATGCATCCTACCAGGGCCTGTGGATTTATGTATAGCTCAGTTTGCTTAAGCATTCCCTGATCTGACCCTCTTCCACCAAGCATACATCTTCCTTGCTCCAGACCTTTCCCCTGGTCTTGACCTGGGATTCCCGAAAGCCAGTCTTGCTTGTAAAGACTAAGGCAAAAATATCCAATTTCATCAGGCAAGAAGAACAAAGTCACCTTTTCATTACCCATCCAGCATAACTGATGTGTTAAGGGAAAAATTAACATGCTCATAAGGGATACTACAAGCAAGATAGAGAAGCAGGTTTGCTTGCACTCAGGCTGGCTCTTCCAAGTATTAGCTTGAGCTCTATGTTGTGTGGAAACAGCTATACTGCTCTAAGGCAGCGCTTGAGCCAACAGTTCTGCTGGAATACAGCTCACATTACACAGCTTTCTATGTCCACAACACAGATAATTCACAACATCAGAGTAACTGAAAAATTATTACTACCAGCCCTCATCTAAAAATTACTGAAAAGTATACATATAGCTGCAGCATCCATTTAAATATAGGACTTTGTAACCCTCTGTCCTTCCTCCCCACCCCTTTCAGGACAGCTCCACAGAAATCAAACACTAAAAATGACTTTTCAACCGCAAATCACAAGCTAGGAACTTAAGTCTTCTAGGATATAAACACCTCCTTTAAGCAAATGGGAATGTATGTTTTCTTCCTAGCTGATTATATGAAACCAGTGGTCTGGAGTTTTATGCCAAATACCAGTAAGTTCAAAGTCAGCCTGAATATATGCAGAGCACAGATCAATTATTAACTGCACACTCAGCCTTTCCTGCTCAATGTAATCCAATTACAGTTCACTTGTTTTTCCCCTGTGGGTCTCCAGAACATCTCTTGACCCTTCAGTACAGCAAAATGATCTTCATGAGTACAAGCACGTCCATGAATTCAGATAATGAGAGAGATCTTTCAGTTCTCTCCTCTTGGAAAGCAGATAATGAAATCTGCCAGAGTTCTTGGCTGAATATTGTGGCTGCTTCTTCTGTCCTTAGTTTTACACACTTAGAGATTTAGAGTGACATATGCTAAAATAAACAAACAAACAAATGGTTTTGGGCACCAAGTCCACCTCTTCTCTCAAAGACTTTTTAGTACTGGATTTGAACAGAAAATTCTAATTAGCATTCTTAATTTTCTGTGAAGCATGCTTACAGAAAGAAATCATCTAAGGGATAACAGACATTTCTAACCACAATTTAAATGAAGAACTGACTGGGAGATCTGTCACCTCAACCCTTTCTACTCACAGTGCTGCAGCCAACTTTCCATTTACAGGCAACTGGAGGAAAATGTCTTTCACATTGACCATTCCTGATCAAACTTTGACTGGCCGCTCATTGAGTAGATAAGATGAGGTTTCAGGACTAACTACAACAATTACTTGAAATTAGAAGATATATAGTCCTGTTTGCCATATGGAATCATTTAATGGCTGTGAACCAGAGCTAGACTGGGATCAATTCTCAGTCACTCACAGACAGTTGCTTGAAAACCAGCCTTCTCAAAAAAGCTGTCTCCCACACTTCGCAACAAGATTCACTTTCCTGCTCCTGTTATGTTAAAAATAACTATACCTGAACCTTGGCACCATTTTATGTCATATAAACTGTGCAGGTTGTTCAATGAGTGTTGAAATCTGTAAGCCAGAAGGTGTTCTCAAAAGATGCAATTGCACTAGCAATACCATAGCCTAGAGCGCCTTTCTGAAGCAGTTCTTTATGGCGTGTGGTACTCACATCCCAAACCTAAAATCTGCAAGGTGGTAAAGCAAAAGAACCAGCAAATTGACTCGCAAACCCCACCCCACTGTTTCAATAAGTCCTATTTTCCCTAATTATTCTAGCTCTGCACCATTGAACTCGAGTGCACAGCATGAACAGAATCAAAAGATTCTTTGCCTCGAAGACTCAGATTGTTTGCCTTTCTTTACCACTGAATGACAAAAGCTTTAGTTTTGCTTGTGAAAAGTTGTTGAAGATGCAGCTCAACAGACTCACAAAGAAAAAACACTACAGAAAATTTACACGTCTTCATGTACTGTAGATTTCTAGTTTATTAAAAAGAAAAAAAAAAAAATCACTAGCTTCTCACTGATTACATTTGCTTCTTTTTTGCAGTGTTGATTCCATTCACCTCTACTACCGGTTTTGACTTCTTTTCTTATTTACTTCAAATATCAGCTCATTTCAAGACCTTATAGGACAGGACAGTGGAGTTGATCTAGGACCTGCTACTATATTCTGATTGTAAGAAACCCAAGAGAATAATTACTCAAGCTGTTGCCATTTGTACTTTGGGTTTTAACTGTGCCTTTTTCCCCATCTTTAAGCTTTCCTATGCAATTTCAGAGTCTTGCTTTCCAAATGAAATTGAGAACAGAGCTCACTGTGATGGCAGTTAAGTACTAGATAGAAACAAAGAAGAAAAGGGACTCAAACTGTTTAGTTTCTTATGAGATCTGATAATAAATACAGATAAATTTTCAATCACTCTAGGATAGTTTGAGATTCTATCTCTTTTCTTTGATGCTGACTATCTGCTGTTTTTCTAGATTAGGAATCATATTGTTTCTATGGAGAAAACAAAGCTGAGCTTCAAAGAATTGGGAAAACATTTTCTAGGGAAAACATACTTCATCATATTCATACCACATTTGATTAGTTGCAGGGGGAAAGAAGAGTGGAGAAAGAAGCAGCACTAACAGTTTCTTAACATTTTTCTCCCCATCAATTATTGTTTTTAGGGGTCATGGCAAACATAATACTACTAAGGTACTGGTAACTTGGTGAAATCATGTAAATACAAAAATGTACAGTAAAAATTTACCCTGGGAAGGAAAACTTTTTTTTTTTTCCTTGGCAGTAGATTCCCATGATGTGACTAACTTTTGAACTGACACACTGAAATGGTTATAATTAGAGATGTTTACCCATTTTCTGTAGCTTAGTAATGACCACTATAATTTGAAATCTCTACAGCACTGATACTAAAAATGCACTGCCAAGTATTACAGTACTGCTAATCTTCTGTGAGATCAATAGAACTATGTGAGCTTTACATACATAGCCATTTATAAACACATACACATAACTATCTATATACATGTATAGTTACCCATCTATATACATTACATACACATCTGTATATATATGTGTAATTTAAAAATCTATGGGTACAGTATGTAAGACTTGGGGAGAAGAGGACAATGCTAAGTTCTTGCATACACTTTTCAGAGGTATATGTATGATTTAGAAGTCTAAATATTAAAAATGGTGGAAAGAATCCCTCAGTCATCTTTAAAAACATCAGCTTTCGAAAACTAAGCCATAAGCTGCCAGAACACAGGCCAGTTGATCAGAAGTAGGAATAAACTTGTGATATAGTTAAATTCTTTGGGTGGGAACTGTTCCTGAAGATATTAGCTGCTAGACACTACTGAGCATCTCCTTTTATAGAAGAAGGTCATCAGTATAAGTCTAGAACTGTAACTTCTACATTGACATATGGTGATACCCAGCATCAGTCATGACTTTACTTCATGAACCACCTGCCCTCTAAGGCTCCAAGCACTAGAAGGGTTTTCTGTGTGGGCAGCATTGATCTGGGTGGGTAAAACCATGACTGGGCATGAGGAGATTTTATTTCCTTTCCCTGACATGACTCTGGCCTGTTGCGTAACTTTTAATGAATCATTTCACTGTCACAATTCTACTTTCTCAATCAATATGTACTGTATCTTCTAATGATATGACTTTCTTTACAGACTGACAGTGCAAAGTGTGTTTGGGTTAAATGTGATTATTTATTAATTTTACTAAACCCAGCTGATTTTACAGGAAACATTTAACAACTGACTGGATTAGATCATAGCTGCCTATACAAGTTTACTTTCCTATAAGCCCCTTTTGATACAGTCTAACTATGAATAACCCTTGCAGACATTTTCACTTCTTTTATGGTAAATATTTAACATGGGAAATCTGAATTCACAGAAAAAGTGACAATGAGGAGACTTCTATTAACTAATAAATGGACTAGTTAATTTGTGAATAATAGGAAAGAGAAATAATAAGATAAATGAGTAGTAGCTTGAAAAATACTCACAGATGGTGAAGTATTGAAGTATATATAGACTGTTCAAATATAGTTTCTTAACAAGTGGAAATGATCTTGGGATTATTGCAAAGAATATTATTGCTTACCTCTTAAGTGAAAATGCCTATTTCCATTTCACCTGGAGCCTAAACTATACTTAACCAATCAGTTATTAAGCAGGAACCTGCTTAGGTCCTACTATACACTGTCAAACTCAGCAAGATTCCTTGAAAAAGAGCCAAATAGAGAGAAGGAATGCCACTCACTTTTAATGCTACAAAGGACATTGTTATTCACAGTCCAGTAACTTTATGGCAAGCATAAACCTCTTGAAGGTAACGTATCTGAACATTATTTTCATTGGAATAATTTCAATTCCAATGAGACTAAGTAATAAGAGGATGAGATTTTAAAAATTATTACATTTAGAACAAAAGGCAGAGGATACACGACTGAAATGACTGCACTGAAAGAAGCAGAAGCATGCAGAGAGTAACCCTGAAAGAGACTTTCAGGAGTTAACCAAGGTCAGCTAGTTATCTTAATAATCCTTTGCATATAGTGCTACAGAGTTCAGAATATAGTCCAGAATTTTGGAGCCTGACATCTCACCAACCCTCTAAACTACTGTTATAATAATTTTACAAATGAGTAAATATGAGGTACAGATCTGAGAAAAGCACCATTGTTTAAATTGCCTGAGTGTGCTGAGAGCTGCTCCACCTAATTTCCAAAAGTCCCTGTCTCTACCTGAACAAAAGTGGAGATCTGCAGATGGTGCAGCTGCCAAAATTCAGAGCCTATCTTTGTTCCTGCTGAGCTATTACAAAAGATCCTGGGCTCCTCATCCCAAACCCATGTCTAACCACCATTAAAGTCCCACCTTCTAGAACTTCACAATTATAGCTTGCTTATACTTGTATTTTGTCAATAAAAGTCATTTGACTCATGCTTCTAATGTCATTTTTCTGGCAGCAGAAAAGTTGATTTAAATGTATATTACATTTTTATTCACTTTAGGACTATTTTCAATTGCCTGAGTGGCATGAAGAGAACCCAGTGTAATTGAGAAGCACATTCTAAGGTATGACTTCAGCAGGGGCTTAGCTCTGCCACCCTGGAGCTATGTACTGGAATATTCATATATCTGAAAATCATAAACACTTGCCTTTGAGAGCAAATCAGACATGGAAATCTGGGATTAGATGGGAGATGAGAGAAGAGACACGTTTTCCTTAGAATTCTCGGTGCCCTGCTGTGACTTCACTTAGGGGAGAGAGGTCCAGGATTATACTCTCACAGCCAACCCTTCCAGGGACTTTGATACTCATCCCATGCCAGCCTGAATGCTAACCCCATGACATAACCAGGAGATGAATTACTGCAAAACCCATATAGAGAATGAAACCATTTTTTTTTTCCTCCTTATAGTTTCATTTGAATGGTGCTTGAAAGTTGAGCTATTTTTGAATTTGCAAGTCTTCAGAGTGGTCTGGGTCATTTGGTCAAATGTACATATTCAATCACATAGCATTAACTCTCTTTTGTTCTGCCACAGGCTAGTGACTCACCAATGTGCTTATTCATCACTTCCAGTGCTCTACTATCTGACCAGTCTTGAATAATTCAATCATTTGTCTGGGATGATGTTTGTCTAGAGTGAGATTTCTGAAAGCAATGCCAAGACTCAAGAGCCAGAGTCTTACTGAAAAGACATGAGGCCTATGCCCCTAAAATCTTTACATGTTTTTAGAAAGTCCCCATACCATGTACCTTTTAATAAAAAATGGATTTACACCTCATATTTTGGTCAGGGAATCTAGAAAACTTTGACATTTTCTGTCTTTAGTATCAGGGCATACTGGCCATATTCCATTGAAACAACCCAGCAAAGAGAAATACATGTGCCAAGACACAATGCAAAAGATAAAATTATAATATATTGCAGCACCTAGTGTTCTTGTACATTCATATTTCTTATTTCCTTATATTGGAGGCCTATTGGATCTCAATGTGGAATGAACAGCAAGGAATTGCTATGCACAGTCTCACCAAAGTCACAGAACATTTTAATCCTAAATAATATGATTATTCAAAGACTGAATAGGCAAGTGTAGCACTGAATACCAAATAAAGGGACATAAATTTGCATGAACTGAATACTGTGAAGTTGATAAAGTTGCAGACATAGACATGAGCTTAAATCAGTGCAGAATTCTATACTATTTTCACAAAACCCCATGGTTACATTGGTCTCCCTTTGGTAGAAAATTGAGTACTTACCATTCTTGGAGAGAATCACAGCCAAATATTCATGAAAGTAGGTGTTGATGTACAGTAGAAGACTTGGAGCATGTGCCGTGAGAAAGCTAAATGCAATATTTTCCTTGGTCATGACAGCATCCGCATAAATGGCAGAGCTTGAGATGCTTGCATTTTTTGTGACAGGATAAGGTTCTTGGAAAATATAGGTAATGGAAGTGCCAGTTTCAAATAATGCAGAAACCTCTGAAAACATAAACAAGGGAATAATTGCAGCTGCTGCATTTTCAGATCTCCCAGACAGACATGGACGTGTGCTGAATGCCTCAGAGCAGAATACTGCAAAATGCCCCTGGCCCAGCTGACACTGCAGTTTCTTAATCTGGATGAGCAGCATGTCCTTCCTTACAGGCTGTTTCTCTGGCACTGAGAAAGACGCTGTATGGAAACAGGACTCTAAATTCAACTATTTTAGTGCTGGAATCAGAGCTCCACATGATGGAACAGGCCAAAATGTCTGTCAGCCAAATAAATGCTCAGTTCACCATCTTATGATAGCTGACATGTAAGGCAATATTCTCTGTCTTCCTCCCACAGTAGAGACAGTATGTTTGTCCTTTTCAGTCTCCTTTTTAAACAAATTCATTATAAAAGCAGCACATTGGCTCAAAGTGAGCCAGTAAGGGAAGCTGTCTTTGGTAGCTCCAAAAGAAGAAAAACATTTATCTGTGCATGCTCAGATCCCAAGAATTCATGCTTTTGTTTTCAACAACCACAACCTAGTCTGGTCATGAAATACACAGATGTGATAGCAGCATTTTTTTCTCATGTGAGGCACAGTAAAGTCAGGATGGTGATATCTTCAGCTACAGACTGGCTGGAAGTGCTGTCTCCAATAAAGCAGCTTCCCCTCTACAGCAGCGTCTCCTAACAGGAGACTATGTGGTTATTTGCTATAGCTCTCATGGCACTGGTTCCAAATCCTCCACTCATATAATTAAGCATAGTTCCACTGACTGCAATACAACTCAGTCAGTTTACACCAGCAGATGATGCCATCCACTTAGTAATCCTGCTGCATTTATGAGGTGAGGGGCAGCCATGGAAATTAAAACACTCACATTGCACCTTGCTGTTACTGAGAGTGAGTTTTGTTGGTTCCTTCCTCTCCCAAAGAGCATGCTATCTAAATTGCATGTTCTTTATTTGCCCTGCTTCTTCTTCCACTGCTGGTGTAAACTGACTGAGTTGTATTGCAGTCAGTGGAACTATGCTTAATTATATGAGCTGAGGATTTGGAACCAGTGCCATGAGAGCTATAGCAAAAAAAAAGTTGGCAACTTTTACAAGCCATCGGGAAGTTTTATTGAGGACAGGCTCACCAGAGACTGGACCATGTAAAACAGTTTTCTCCTGAATGCTTCATGGTTATTTTTAAAATCTCTTAATGTTTGGATGGGTTGTCACAGTAACAGGAAAAAAAAAAACCAACCTTAAAAAACCCCACCAAAACAAAACAAAACAAACAAACAAAAACCACAAAAAAACCTTAACTCCCCCCCAAAAACCAACAACAAAAAAACCCCCACATCAAACAATCACCTCTTCTTGTCACACCATCACTCCAAAACTCTATAAAGAAAAGCTCTCAAGATTTTGTTAAGATGGACAAATGTGAATGAAATGTAACATTTAGATATGGTCAGACAAATGGTACAAAAAATTTCAGCCCTATTTGTTACTATCTGTTCCAAGTTATATGCAATCAAATACAGGAAATATGGTAGGATATAGCTGGTAAACTTAAGAGCGTAACTAACGCTGTTTTAATTTCTGAGGCCATCACTGAAGTCAGCAAAAGGAGGCATTATAGCCTGCTTAAGGCAAATAGCAATGCCGGAGGGACAGCTAATATTAGAACATCTTGTATCACAGTGGACACCAAGCTGACATGGGTGAAACTGTGCTGTGATTCAGAGACCACTAAAGGCCAAAGTTCACTGCTTACCTTCCTTGCAGAAGGGTCCTTCATAGGCTGAGTTGGTACAATCACAAGAGTAACCATTATACTTCTCCACACATTTACCTCCATTATGGCAAAGGTTACCATAACTGCTGCAATGTCCTGGACATCCAGGTTTAACACCAGCTGTCATTTTAGCTCTCTCTTCAAGGTCAAGCTTCTGTCCATTTAAATGCAGAGATCGAATGCATCCCAAAAAGCCCTTTTGTCTGGAAGCTGTTCCCCCTGAAAAGAGAGAAAAAAGGACATGCTTTCATTGGTGAATCTGCACAGTAATCAAAGCCCTGAAGACCAATCCAGAGGTACAAATATAAATCCACAAAATGCAAAAGAAATATTATCTATCAGTGCATACAGTAGCAAAAGATAACAAACAGATGGGCAGCCCTGGAAACTAAAGGTCTTTATTTATCTTTATGAAAGGACTAAAAAGTTTTATGTGACACTTTCTTTTTGCCCTTCTTATATTTCCTGCTTTATCTACTGCCCTGTCTGCAAATTCATTTGGGAAAACGATTAGTTTCTTTATCATATGTCTGCATATCATCTAATACATGAGAGATGTAAAGCTAAAATGCTGGGATTTTCTTCTATTTGTTGCCATAGTACAGAGTATAAATAACACCCTAATCCCAACAGCGGGTGAGTTACACGTGCTGATGAGTCCAAATAGCAGGGATGAATCATGTTCAGTACCAGGCCTGCTGGCTGAAGGTAGATGACTCAACTCTGAATTTATGCATGACTGCCCAACCTGATAGTGCATGTGAATGGCAGTTACAGGCAGGAAACATGAGTTCAGGTCAAAGTTGTGTTATTTATTATAATTGTTAAACATAACTGCATTTCTTCCTGAAGACCAGAGATGTGTGGTTCTATGTAAGAGGGCAGTTCAGTCTCCACAAACTAACTAGCTTCTTATCTGCCCAATGAAATTGCTGTCACTGTTATAATGATGGCCTCTGAGAATGATAATAATGAGGATTGTTAGAGTAGTTTATGAAAATATCACAATTTTTCTTATTGTGGGCTCTGTCTGGACGTTGCCAATGTATTGAAGATACTGCCATTTTGATTGTAAAGAAATCTAATTCTGGTTCAGGAGTTATCAGCATTTGTAGGTTCTGAAATGCTAGTTTTACTGGTGATTGTCCTGCAAAAGTACTATGAAAGAAGTTAACTTTCCAAATTATTTTTCTGTAGAAGCTGGTTCTATATCGAAGTGCATGAGATAAGAGATTACTTCTTTTGGTAAGACCTTGCTGAAGACCATCTGTTTTTTTCATAAATTGTTTAATTAAAGCAAGACTTCTGCTAACTAAGAGAACGAAGCAAAGATACAAAAAGAAATTGTACAAAAACCCTGAACTTCTACTAAGCCATCCTAGCAAATTTCTGGTACATTAATAGCAGAAATACTGGATTTAAATTAGAATGATTGAACTATAGACAGTATGTGTGAGAGAGGTTTATTTAATGCTAACTTTATGATGTCATTTCTCAGAGAAACAAATATTTTCAAATTCCTCTTTAGCCAGCTTTTCTTTTCAGGTAAGCAAATATTAGCTCACTTGTTTTAAAGGCACTCTCAGCACAATAATTGGGCCTTCTGCATTTGCTGCACTATGAAAACAGAATCCTTTTCTGTGATGATTTTGCTTTAAAACCAAACATACTATACAGAATTTTCAGGAATGTCCAAATAAGTAGAAATGTGATTTATCCCATTTAGATTACTACTTAGTTCATTTTCCTTTGCATGGGAAATAATCACAAATACTACATGCATAAATGACAAACTGCTGCCAACTGTTCCACAGATGTCATATTTATTGCACTACCAATATTCTTACCAGTCTCTAAAGCACTTTGAAAAGCCATGTAAAATAAGTTTCTTACTCTTCTCTTCTTTTAAAGTCTGGTGTGTATAGAGTTTAACAGAGACCTTCTACATGATCCTAGATCCACACAGCATTGGTTAAGCAAATCTGTTTATTACTTGGACAGTTTTCTTCAACTGACTAGACCTAATCTTCAAATACGTTCCTGCAAAGCAGAGAAAAACTGAAAACAAGCAAACAAAACTCTTCCCCAGATTAGGGTTTGGACTGGACAATTTAATGAATTCCACCTAAATGTTTTGTTCAGAAAAAAAAAATCTTAGGATAAGCCTCAGGGCCATAAATACCAAGGTTAAGGGTGTTCTTTGCTGAGTGGAGGTGACAGTGAAATGAGCTATGCTGTTTTCAGCAAGATATATATACAGATTAATTTTACTAAGACGTTTTGGGGCAAGGAAGAGAGAGTCTGAGAGGCAGGGGCAAGAAGCTCACAAGTGAGCGCTCATGGTGCAGCTTGCTGACACAACTGGCTAAATAATTAACTTTCTGTCAATGAACTGAGGATTTGCTTTAAAAAACAAAGTACTTTTTGTTTGTAAGAACTGGATTAAGGAGACCAAAATGGTATGAATAAATATTAGGAGCATTTTTACTTTATGTAACTGATACAAAGAAAGGAAAAGGACATGGGAGTATAAGAACCATAATTATTATTAATCAGGAGTAGGATAGCTTGTTATATTTCTCAGAAGACATTCAAGTCACATCTGTTAGTTTCAAATGGAAAATTGTACAAACCAGTCAGGATAGATGAGGACTTCAGCACTAATTCCTCAACCCCGCCTCCTAAATATCCCTGTGTCTGCATACTCCTTTAAAACCAACAGCAGTAAATAAAGTACTCCCCCCTATCTTCCCCCCCCCCCCTTCTCTCTTTCCTTTTCTTTGTCTCCCAAGAAAGTTTCCCAGGATTTGGCTCTCTCTCGTTGCATTTCTACAATAGAGGAGATTCACCCAAGGATTCCTCACTCCCTTGCTCCTGAGACAAAACCAGGTATCCAATCACCTAACTTTTCTAGTGTCTTTAACATATCAAATGAATAGTACAAAACCTCCCAATCAAGGCTTTATGCCTCAAATTAACTTCTTGGTTTTGTATTTTGCTTCTCTTATGTTATCAGACCAAGTGCAAATTCTGTTATCAGAGGTCTGCAAGGACTGTCTTTTCCCCTCCCTATACTGAACTGTTATGGTCACGCCTTCTCCACTACAGAAGATGGAATTTCATCTCAAACTACACCATGAGGGGACATGATGACACAGCTCCTCCAGTACCACAGGGATATACCAGGAGATGGCTGCAGTATCCCAAAGGATGTCACTCATTTTGAAAGCTGAAAGCAATTGTCTATTGAAAGGAGTTATTTTTGCCTGTCCCTTCAGAGCAAGTAATGTGCCAAATTGGTTTGTTGCTGGGCAGCTTGGTGCAGCTATTTTATATAGCCTGTACATTTGTTTGGGGCTGAATCCTTCTACTGTAATTTTTTTAAAGATTAACAAACATATCCAGGTGCAAGACTATCCATGTTGTGACTGAGATAGCCAAGACCCACTGAAAGAAAGTGACAAATGTTTTTCTCACTCCTTTAGGCTGCTTTAAAATCCAAGCTTGTTTGACTTTGAGTGCACTGGTAATGAGAAGTCATTCCTCCCTTCCACTTTGCACACACATAAAGCTATCTCAGAAGCTTGCCACATACTCCATGTGTGCCAGTGTCAGCCTTAAGACTTTATGTCTTTATTCTAAGTTATTGTGACAAGTGTAGCCATAGAAAACATCTTTCTGGTAATATATAAATATGTAAATACCTGTGAGTCCATTACACATTTAGCACAACAGCTAATCATACAAATATTACTTAATCTACACTTTTGTCTCTTATATGCAGAACTGTTTCTCCATTACACAGAGAAACCGTATTTGGAGGCAGTCAGATATTTATAGGAAGTGATGAAATAAACCAATAATTGCACATTTAAATCCTGTCAAATTGTGTGGCTATGGTGAGGGATTAGATTTTAACTCCTCCATTGTGACTCCCATCTTTTAGGTTTTATCTCCAGGCAGATCCAGGAAGAAGGTAGCCATTTTCAATGTCTTTATTTTGAACAGCATGTGTAAGAAATCATCACTGTAGTGGAAACCTGGAAACACTGGGCAATGACAATTTCTTACACATGTTATGTGGCATGCTGGTAAGAGCAAATGCTATGGTTCTGCTCCCCCAAAGACAGATATGAAGGGCAGAAGAACACCCAAGACCACTGAATCAAGCACAAAACAGGGCAGTGAAACACGACAGGGCAGAACTTAATAGAGAGCAGGTGGTATGGAAATAAATGACATCCAAATTCCAGTATTTCTATGAATACAATGAATAGTATGAGCATATGGGAAGAAAGGTCTGATTCTCAGCTCTATCAATTCCTTTTATACAATATCAATGCATAAACGAGACTTCGGGGTAAACAGAAATCTCTACATGAGTGCATCTTTCCAGGATAAGTAAAACTCCTGTGAACTTCTCTGTGATGTTTTATCAGCTCCAAAATGGAAATGTTTTGGGATGCATTAGTAAGCAGGTAATAAATGATGATTATTAAGTCCAGAAGTGATTGAGGAAACTTTCTCACAGATAGTACTATTAATCCAAGTACTGTAATGTGAGTTAAAGCCCAGTAAGACATTCTTAACATTCAGAGATACTCCACAGAAATGCAGTTTAAGAACTTCAAACACACCCATGGTTATACCTAAGTACACAGAACAAGTTGAAAATTGGTTTCTATCCTAGTAATGACTCAGGCTTAAGTTCAAGAACATACACAACTCAAAATTATCATAAGGACTGTGTAAGTCATGGTGAGACTCCCAGGTTCTGCTATAGTCTCTGAACATCTGGATTTCTCTGCTGGAATAAGCAACCATGGCATCCAAACACTGAACTCACTGTCATTATGCATCAGTTATTATCCCCCTGACACAACTAAAGTTCACATTTTTCACAGTCTTCAGGACACAGCTTTGCATTAGTTCACGAGTGTTTTTTCCATCTAAAAGGACTTGATAGCTGTCTGATTGGAGGTGGGGTTTTTTGTTTGGTTTCTTATGGAAGGGAGTATTTGCTCACAAGTGGTATATTTCTATCTTTGAATGCACTCTTTTTTTCAAAAAAACTCATCCAAATTTAAGAGAGAGAATATTACATTCTCCGATATTTCAAGAAAATTGGTAGCAGAGTGAAAAAGAGAGAAACGGCATCAGGGCCTCCACTCAGGAAGTATGAATTCATCCCTTACTGGACATAAAAGAAAAAGAGAAATCCTTCTCTGTGCTTAGTCATCAGAAAATCTTCAGTAAAAGTCTAAATCTCCTAAAATACCTAAATCAGTCAATCTGAAGATAAACTTCAAGGAAAGTCAGCCCTTCTTAACTCACATTCTTACAAAGTATTTAAAGGCTGATTAACTTCCTCACGATGTGTCAGTATGGCCAGATCAGAAGTAAATGAAGCACAGCTCCACAACTGCCTACAACTGACTGTTTTGTTAACATTATGGGAGAAGGCTTCTGTTCAACTTTCTTTACTATAAATCATAAAAAGTAAAAAGGCTTTTTGACAGGCCAACTTTTTTAAAAAAAACAACAAACTAACATAAAAACTCAAGAGCTATATTCTTCTATTACATACAGTCCCACATATATCTGGGGTTTGGGTTAACAAGGAGAAATCTGGGCAAAACAGAAGTAACTAAGCCATTCATAAAACTTGCAGAAAAAAGTTGACAAGCAATTCATTGGTCCAAATTAGCAGAATTAC